>BDUI01000589.1:141432-171951 GCA_002335545.1 Apodemus speciosus | reverse complement strand
GCGGGCATCTCGCTGCATCCCGCGGCCCGCGTGGCGGGCAGGCAGGTGACCTGCGTGGGGTGCAGGTAGACGGACTGCATTCATAACCCAAGAGTAAGGCCTTGGAGCCTCCCCTTGAGATGGAACCAAAGTTGGTCAGGTCACTGGACCGASTTTCCTTCTGTCTCTTCTTTTTTGCCCCCGCAGTTCTTTTAGACAGGAACGATTTTGAGTCCGAGTTTTAGACTGTGGGATGACAACCTCATTCCTCCACCTGATGCCCTGTCTTTCTACTGGAGGTTGATATGAGATCCCTCCTCCCACTGTAAGGCATTTCCCTCCATTTGAGTCCTGAGAGTCTCTCACCTCTCACCTCCCAGGTCTCTGGTACTTTCTAAAGGGTCCCCTACCTCCCACCCCCAAGGTTGCATATTTCCATTCCTTCTGCTGGCCCTCAGGGCTTCTCTCCTGTCTCCTCATGCATATCTAATCATGTTCCCATTTCCCGTCCCCCTCCCCTTTGCCACTCAGGTCCCTCCCCTCCTTTGCCTCCCATGATTGTTTTCTTTCCCCTCCCAAGTGGGATTGAAGGATCCTCACTTGGGCCCTTCTGCTTGTTAACCTTCTTGAGTTCTGTGAGTTCTATCCTAAGTATTCTCTATATTTTTGGCTAATATCTTATTAGTGAGACCCAGATATAAAACAACACACTTATGGACACTTGTTCTTTGTCAAATAAGCCAAAAATATACAATGGAAGAAGGAAAGCATCTTCAATAAATGGCATGTTATTAACTGGCAGTCGGTATGTAGAAAAGTGAAAATAAATCCATATTTGTCACCTTGCACAAAGCTCAATTTCAAGTGGATCAAGGACCTCCACATAAAACCAGATACATTGAATCTAATAGATGAGAAAGTGGGAAAGAGCCTTGAATTCATTGGCATGGGGGCGGAGGATTCCCAAACAGAACTCCAATATCTCGGGCTCTAAGATCAAGAATCAATAATTGTGACCTCATGAAACCAAAAAGCTTCTCTAAGACAAAGGACATAGTCAATAGGACAAATCAGCAACCTACAGTTTGGGGAAAAAAAAAACTTCGCTAATACCACATCCAATAGAGAGATAATATCCAAAATATGTAAAGAACTCAAGAAGCTAACCACCAAGAAACCAAACAACCAAATCAAAAAATGAAGTATAGAACTAAACAGAGAATTCACAACAGAGCAATCTCAAATGTCTGAGATGCACTTAAAGAAATGCTCAAAGTCCTTAGTCATCAAGGAAACTTAAATCAAAATGACCCTGAGATTCTACTTTAGGCCAACCAGAATGGCTAAGATCAAAACCTCAGGTAACAGGACATGTTGGCAAGGATGTGGAGAAAGAGGAACACTCTGCCATTGCTGGTTGGATTACAAACTGGTACAACCATTCTGGAAACCATCTGAAGTTTCCTCAGAAAATTTTAAATAGATTTTCCTGAAGATCCAGCTATACCACTCTTGGACATATACCCAAAAGATGCCCCACTATACCACAGGAGCACATGCTCCACTGTGTTCACAGAGGCCTTATCTGTGATAGACAGAACCTGGAAACAACCCATGGAAGAATAAATACAGAAAATATCGCTTATTTACACAATGAAATTCTATTCAGCTATTAAGAATGAGTACATCATGAGTTTTTCAGGAAAATGGATGGAACTAGAAAATATCATCCTGAGTGAGGTAACCTAGAAAGGACATGCATGGTATGTGTTTCTATTTCTATTTTTAAAGTTTTTATTTTAATTATTTGTATTCATGTATCTAGGGATAGGTACATTCATGTACACCCATACACACAGTATATATATACACACAAATACATATACACATACACATACATATACATATACACATACACATACATATACACATATATACACATATATACATACATATACATATACATATTCACACATATACACATATGCATATACATGCACATACATATACATATATATTAGTGCAATTTCCTGCAGAGGTTCAGAGGTCAGATGTGCAGCTTAACCCTGAAGCCTGGGTTACAGGTAGTTGCATGAGTCCTGGGAAGCCAACTCAGGTCCTCTACTCAAGAGAAGTACATGCTCTTGCCTGCTGAGCCATCTCTTCAGTCTCTAATCATGATTTTCTCATTTGCAAATTCTATTAATTATATGCTTTATTAATGGGGAAAAATCATTAAATTATCTATGTCCTGATGCGTTTTGACTGATCTCTTTTTAACTTCTAACTGTTTCAATTGATATGATAAAGATTTTTAGATTAGTTAAATAATGTATTTTTAGCTTCACTGAGAATTATTTTGACAGACACAGAATTCTGTGTGTTGAATACCTGAACTATTCAAAGATAATGTTCTTGTAAACCAATTCCTTTCATCAATAAATGGTGCAATTAAATATTTAGAGAATTTAGGACCAAAAAGCAAATAATGAACACATAATTTTCCATTTAGATTTACTTATTCAATGCCTTTAAAACTACCTACAGTTTAGTGCCTGTAAATGTAACTGAACTTATAACTAAGCAATTTTGATTACTTCTATTATTTCAGTCATATGTAATTTATTCTACATATACAACAGAGTGTGCCTAAAATATTCTTGAATTATCTCTCAGATGGGCACTCTAATTGGTGGGCTTCTGAACCAGCAGAGAGATTACTAACAGGCATGCTGTAGATGTCTGTGAACTCCTCTGGATAATGCTTTCTGACATATGAAAAACTGTTTTCTGTATTATTAAATTAAAATCAGGACACAGTTTACCAAAAGTCTTGAATTATAAGGATAATTAAATTATTAACCTATGGGGCATGAATGTTCTACTTATGATAGGACATTTCATAATTTCTTTATCCTGTTTGAGTTCAGTTGCCCAGAGGGAATGTGGGGAGAGAACTTCTCCATGAAAAATTCTATTTTCCTAAAAAATAACTATAAGTTCCTAAAATATGATAAGTTTAAGACTTACATTTATATTTTGGGATTTTATATAGTAAGTGATAAACATTAGTTTGTTTATCTTGTTAGGTAAAACGATATGTGATTTTTTTTAAAAAAAAATGGAACAATTCAATTTAACAAATCTATTTAAGTAGATAACTGCTTTTTCCCTGGTTTTGTGAAAATTAGTCTAAAATATAATATATCAGATATCAAATAGTTAGAGCTCTAGGGACTGCATATCAAAATTTAAGGTAGTTGTTATTGGATATTATGAGGATTTATTGAGCCACAAATCTTGTAATTGGTTAAGTAAGATGTACTTCTCTAGTCAAGAAAATCACATGTTGAAAAAACAATAATGAATTCAGGAAGACTTTAAAAGTTAGCATTTTTTTTTTGTTATTGGATTTTGTATTTGGAAACATTATTTCTACGTAGCCTAGGCTGGCCTGGATCTCCAGAGTCCCCTGTCCTTAGTTTCTCAAGTGCTAGAATTGCTGGTATCATTGTATCAATTGCATCATGCAGGCTACATGTACATATTTTATGGTTAATTTATTAGCACTTTTAATATGTCATGTATATTTATCCTAAAATTATTGAGATTCTAACTCACAGTACAGTACCAGTAGCAAACTCAAAATCTGGATTATCCTCAAAATTGCCCACTAAAGAGATCAAAGATAAAGTGTTCAGATGTTTCTAGCACTCTAAATATTTCATCTTAAACAGTTTATTTATATTTATTTTATGTACAAGAGTGTTTGACTGCAAGTGTGCCTGTGTACTGCATGTACGCATTGCCTACAGATACCAAATGAGGTCATCAGATTTCTTGGAGTTGGAGTTACCCATGTTTGTGAATCACCATGTATATACTGGGAATTGATCTCTAGTCCTCTGCAAGAACAACTGCTCCATCTCCACAGCCCTTCTAAAACTCCCTGAATCATTTATTTTAGGGGAGCTTTGTTACTCCTAACTTGGAGTTATTACTGGTTGAATTTTACTTATTACCTTAGGTAAGGATATTGACCATTGCTGAACACATTTTGCATATCTTCAGCAATATCATTTGATGTGTTGGCACCTGATCTTATTTTCATCAGTTTTTCTTTTTCTTTTCTTTTCTTTCATTTTCTTTCCTTTCCTTTCCTTTCCTTTCCTTTCTTTTCCTTTCCTTTTCTTTTCTTTTCTTTTCTTTTTCTCTTCTTTTCCCTTCTTTTCTTTTCTTTTCTTTCTTTTCTTTTTTTTAAGCCCAGTGAAAATATTCTCTATTTGATTCCAAACTCAATTATTTTGGTGGTATGAACATGAATAATATTTTCAATGGATAGTCATCAAATGTTTTGGAGATAAAAGCTGGCAGCAGCTACAAGGCAAGTCATCATGAATGTCCTTGAATTTTATAATTCTATTTAAACAAAGAGCACAAGCATCATCCATGGGAAATGCCCAAACTTCATATAAACCAGGCACTCTTTAGTAATATCTGAATGTTTCCTTGCTTCCTCCTTAAGTTCTCAGAGTATTTCCAGCATTCAACATTGCTCATTCCTTTCTTATGCAGTTTAAATTTTTCCTCTTTTCTATTGAGTTTTGTCTTTAGATTGCTAAAAAGCAAAAGCAAACCAAGTCAAACTAAACCAAACCAAACCAAACCAAACCAAACCAAACCAAACCAAACCAAACCAACCAACCAATCAACTACAACTACATACAGGTCATCTCCAGACCTGATCCCTGACCTCTGATCAACTCTTCTCATTCTTCTTTTCTGCATCTGCTTTCTCACTCTGTTCATCTTCCTGCTTTCTTGTAGTACTGAGAATGAACCTTGGGGCATTAAACATAGTAGGCAAGCACTCAACTACTGAGCCACATCTTAGATCAAAATAGTGCAACTTCTTGGTGTTTTCCCTACAATGCTATTAACTAAGCCAGATAGACTTCTATGGTAGGTATATTTATAGTGTGAGTCCCACTTTCTCTAATAGGGTATAATACAATATTAAGGCAAGAAGATAAACTATGGAATAAGTAATGGGAWTTGAATCTATTACTTGCTGTGAATTTGGTTGTATTACACAAGTCTTCTGAGATCTTGTTTTCTACAAGTATATATGGGTACAGCATTTGCATGCCTAAAAAGACTATTTCAGAGAACAGAAAGACCTGTGAGAGCATGCTTCTCACAGAAAGGAGAATAACTTGGCATCACTATTCATATTCATGTGTACTTTTATTTCAATTTATTATAGCCATACTTTTAAAAATACAATCATATTAATTACTAAAATACCAGAAAAGAAAAGTATATATATATATATATATATATATATATATATATATATATATATATATATACATTGCTTGCATATCTAATATATAAAATATATTCTATATATATATTAGGCTTAATTGATTTAAAATCATGCTCTCTGGTTGCCTTAAATGTTTGTAAAAATTGATTCAATATCTGTATTTATGTTTTTGGAAATAAAAAGTGAATTATATGGCTTAATATTTTTTGGTGTGTGTACCTATGTGTGTGTATGTTACATGTGTCTATATACATTGTCTTGTGGAGACCTTCTCAAGCAGTGTAATTACCTGTGTAATTAAAATGCTTCTGTGATTTTATCCAGATCAGTTTTGTATAACGAGTTGAATGAATTTTATTATTCTAACCCTTTTTTCTAGGATTTCAAGAAGTTAAGAGTTTCATAATAGGTAACAAATTTAAAGTAAAAATGAAGAAGTGAGGATAAAGATGCATAAAGTTTGTATATCAAGATAAGAGCAAATCAATAAACAAGCTTCTAATAAAACACATTGATTCTTTGCCCATTTTGAATCTTTTCATTGAAATGCATCTTTCTGGTTATACTCTTTAACCAAGCCTGAAATAATATAAAAGTGAACAGTTTTTTTTTAAGGGAACCATTACATATCATCCATAGAAAGCTAAAATATATAAAGGAAAGTTCAAGAAAATTAAATACTCTTTTACATAATTTAAAAATCAGGGATAGATAGCAGTTTCCACTTTATGGATATAGTACCTCAAAGACCACACACAATCTGCCAGATGCCATACATCATAGCTAGTTAATCAATGCATGTATAGTAAATATATACATGAATGTGTAATAACAATTTTTCTACTTACATAAAGAAAAAGCAGAATTGCCACATGTAGAACTCTCCCATTTGTTCATTTGCACACCATGTGTGGCAGTCCCTAAATTTATTATCCTAAATGGAAGGCTCATTCTAGTCTTCCAGTGAGCTTGTAATGCTGTGTTAGATTCACGCAAATTCAAAGAAAATTCATTCAATGTAAAAGACTGTGTTCCTGTGAGTTCAGTTGCCATAATTATGTGTCTATAGGGTCCTGGAAGAAGGTGAACTTGAGTGACAGTTACTGGGAGAGAAAAGAGCAAGCAGAACTCAGAAGAAAATTATAAAGTTGCATGCCTCATGGATACATGTGAACTTGGTAGTTTTTTCATTTTAGCTAAATAAAATATGCTGAGAGAAATTTTGAAAATTCGACTGTGAAGTCACAGTTCGTACCAAATGCAACATGATGGCACCCAGCTGCCACACTGTTTTCTGGAGAGAAAGACTGAAATGCAAAACCTGGATGGCTGAATAGTTCATAAGTTCAAAGAAAGAGCTCAGGAGACAGTTTCAATTCAATCAATTTTCATTTTTCTCTGTGCGAGACTTTGAAGTGCAGAAGAACTATCTTCCACATGTCAGCTGGTATTGCTGAAAACTGTAATGCACTCTCCTATGGCCGTGATAAGACACTATGACCAAGGCAGCTTATAGAAGAGTTTATTTGGTGCTTACGCTTTAGAAGACTTAGAGTTCATGGTGGCAGATTGGAGGTAGCAGGCTTCAGGCAGCTTGAGCAGCAGCTGAAGGATTACATCTTGAACCATGGTGGGAGGCAGAGAACACACTGGAAATTTCGGGAGTCTTTTGAAACCTTCAGGCTTCCCCTATTGCCATACCTGTTTTGAAGAAGACCTTGTCTTTTAATCCTTTACAATAGTTTCACCAACTGGAGAACAAGTATTGAAACATAAAGCCTGTGGGGGCACATTCTCATTGACCTTAGAATTAGCATAGTCTATGCTAATTTATGATATTTTGCCTGAGTGTTTAACCACCTAGTCAACATCTCTGTGGTGCAAGAGCCCATTGAAGCAGACATGACAGGAATTTCCTGAGTCCCAGAGAGTAGCTAACTCCTGCATGCTAGCATACCAGTTCTCTGAGCAATTCCTGTCATTCTCTACCTTCCTGACCACACTAGTGAGGTGTTTTGTAATCTTGCTAAGATCCTATTAAAAATCCCCATTTCTATCATTTCTAGGATCACCCTATTTCCTATTCTAAAACCCCTTTCCCTTAGTTGTAATTTCTTGCTTCTAAACTGAATAAATGTTTGATCATGTGAGTTATTTAATTTATTTTTTTGCTTTTTTGAGATTATAATGTATTACATCATGTCCTTTTTACTTTTACTCCTTCATATTTCCCATATACCTCTTTTGATCTCTTACAAATTTGTGACCTCTGCTCATTAATTGTTGTTATGTATCTGCATATATGTTTATATACATGCATATTCCTAAATATGTAAATATACTCTCCTTAGTCTGTTTAATGATACTTGTATATATGTTTTCAGGATTGACCATTTTGTATTGGATTGCTAATTGATGTGCTCTTCCCTGGGGAAGGGTATTTCTCCTGCTCTAAGCATTCTTTCATTGACTGTAGTTTTGTGTGTGGGTTGAAACATGTTGACTTTCCCCTGATTACCACCATTTGTGAAAATAAGAAATGAATTATTATACTAATAGGAATTTAACTTTATATACTTGGTTGAAAAAACATACTACATCATGGTTTATTTATAAAAGTCAACAATGGGATTGTTGATGCAAAGTTTTATTTGCCTCTGTGACTCTCGCTTATTTGATATTTAACACATAAAAGTAGCTTATTAGAAATAACTACTGATCAAATAAAATCAACCCTTTGTGACTTTATAAAATTGATCCTAATTTGTGCTTTTGGTTCAAGGATTCCATTTTAAGAAACAGGATCCTATTTGATGTAAGTTAATTATGACTGTGTTGGTTGGGGTTTTTTATATTATTTTTCAAACCTGTAGATTTATGTGTTGTTGTCCTTAGGTGTTCTGTATTGAAAAATAGCTATGCAATCAATCTGTGACTTTTATACCAAATAATAATGATCCCTATAACATTTACAGCAGTCAATGCTCCCAAATCAGGACAGGGGTTAAAGAAAATGTCAAGGGAGCTGGGAAATTTTCAGGGATATATCCTGATTAGACATAGTTTAGCATTTCTCCTTCACCTTTTTATTAATAAAATAAGCCAAACTTGCATTTTATTCAACTTCTTAAATCCAAAATGAAGAGGCCCTAAATCACCATTAAATTATCTGAAGAATGTGCAATCTGTTCAAAGCAGTACTTATGGATTGCTTCTATTCTTTCTGGATTATGGTGAGAGGATGAAAAAAAATAGGACACGTGTAAAGTAGTAGTAATTGTATCATATTGGATGTATTATCAATGATAGACCACAAAACTGTGATTTTATGCACCAACCAAACTTTTGCACCTGAAAGATGGTAGAAAAATCAACTAAGACCTAGGTAAGAGTCACCATTTCTTTTTATTCTTTTCTCTTTTTTTTATTAACCATCTTACTCATTTACATTTCAAATGATATCCTCCTTTCCTGTTACCTCTCAACATATTCCCCATCCTATCCCCCCTCCCTCCCCTCCCCTTTGCTTCTAAGTGGATGCTCCTCCATGCACTCACCCAATTCTGCATCACCACTCTAGCATCCACCTACTTTGGGGCATGAAGCCTCCTCAGGATCTCTAAGATTCCTCAAGCTCCATCCACTCTTTGGCTGTGGGTGTCTGTATCTCTCTGAGTCAACTGCTGAGAGGAGTCTCCTGGAGGACAACATGCTCCTGTCTGCAAGCATAACAGAGTATCATTAATAGTGTTAGGTATTAGTGCTTACCCATGGCATGGGTCCCATGTTAGGCCAGTTATTGGTTAGCCATTCCCTCAGTATCTGCTCAATCCCCTGTCCCAAAATTTCTTGCAGATAGGATAACTGTTAGGTTGAAAGTTTTGTGGGTGTGTTGGTGTCCCTATTGCTCCACTAGGGTTCCTGCCTGGCTATAGGAGGTGGTCTTATCAGGTTCCATATCCCCAATAGTGAGTCATCGCTAAGGTCACCATCATTGATTCTTATCCTTTTTTATCCCAGGTCTCTGTCTTGTCCTGGAGATGCCCCCCACATTCTCTCCCCCATAATTGCAGATTTCCAGTCATTTCATGGCCATCTAGCCATCTCTCCTGTCATTCCCCACACCTGGTCCTAAACTTTCATCCATTCTCCCTCCTTTCCAGTTCCCTCCTTCCATCTGCCTCTTATAATCATTTTATTCTCAATTCTAAGTGAAATTCAAGCTTCCTCTCTTGGGCCTTCCTTCTTGTTAGTTTCTTTGGGTCTGTAGTATATAACATGGCACCTGCATTTTAAGTGTAATATCCACTTATAAGTGAGGACATTCCATGCATGCTCTTTTGGGACAGGGTTACCTTACTCAGGATGATATTTTCAAGTTCTATCCATCTGCCTGTAAAAGTTAGGATGTCTTTGTTTTTAACAGCTGAATGCTATTCCAATGTGTAGTTGTACCACATTTTCTTTATCCATTCTTCAGTTGAGGGACATCTAGGTGGTTTCTAGTTTCTTACTACTATAAATATAGTTGCTCTGAACATAGTTGAGCATCTGTCTTTATGGGATGTTGGAGTATATTTTGGGTATATACACAGGAGTGGTATAGTCAGGTTTTGAGGTAGAACTATTCAACGTTTTCTGAGAAAATGCCAAATGATGTCCAAAGTGGTTATACAAGTTTGCACTCCCACCAGCAATGAAGAAGTGTTCTCCTTGCTCCACATCTTCACCATTGTGTAAGCTCTCTTGAGTTTTTGATCTTAGCTATTCTGTTGGGTCTAAGATGGAACCTCAGATGTTGTTTTGACTTGCATTTCTCTGATGACTAAGGAGTTTAAGCATTTAAGTGCTCACCTATTTGAGATTCCTCTGTTGAGAATTCTGTTTAGTTCTATATCCCAGTTTTGAATTGARTTATTTGGGTTGTTGGTGTCTAACTTCTTGAGTTCTTTGTAAATTTTGGATATTAGCCCTCTGTCAGGTGTGGGGCTGCTGAAGATGCTCTTCCAATCTGTGGGCTGCTGATTTGTCCTATTGACAGTTCCTTTGTCTCACAAAAGCTTTTCAGTATCATTAGGTACGATTTCTCAATTGTTGATCTTAGAGCCTGAGCTAATGGTGTTCTGTTCAGGAACTTGTCTCCTATACTAATGCATTCAAGGCTTTATCCACTTTCTCTTCTTTGAGATTTAGTGTATTTGGTTTTATGTTGAGGACCTTGGTCTACCTGGACTTGAGTTTTATGCAGAGTGAAAAATATGGATCTAATTCCATTCTTCTGCATATAGACATGCAGCCAAAACAGCATCATTTGTTCACTATTGCTCTGTAGTATAGCTTGTGGTCAGGGATGTTGATTACTCCCAAAGTTCTGTTATTGTTCAGGATTGTGTCAGCTATCCTGGGTTTTTTTTTTGTTTGTTTGTTTTGTTTTTTTGTTTTTCCATATGATGTTGAGAATTGCAATGAATTTGTACATTGCTTTTGGTAAGATGGCCATTTTCACTATGTAAGTCCTGCCTATCCATGAGCATGGGTGACCTTTCCATTTTCTGATATCTTCTTCAATTTCCTTCTTCAGAGACCTGAAGTTCCCTTTATACAGATAGGCACTCCTCAGGAAGACCAATAGAGTCAAGTAACCTGAACCCTTGGGGCTCTGAGTTTGAACCATCATCCAAAGTACATATATAACAGATTTGCAGGATGCCCTTCATGTGGGGCCCAAACAACTGAACTGGGGGCTCCCCAAAATTCTTTGCCTTTTTGTGGGAAATGTTCTTCTAGCTGGGCTGCTTTATCTGGCTTCAGTGGGAGATGAAGCACCTAGCCTCTCAGAGACTTGAAGTGCCAGGGTAGGGGGGATAGCTGGGAGACACCATCCGATCAGAGGAGAAGGGGAAGGGGGACAGGAGAAGGACTGTAGGAAGGAGTGACTTGGAGGAAGACAGAGCACGATATGTAAAGTGAATAAGTAAAAAATTAAAATTAAAAATGTAAGATCTTCCTCAGGATATTTATTAGCAGGTCATAAATGAATTAATAGAAATAGAAATAAGGCATAGAAAAAACTGGATAAAAAATAAGGGCAATTTTGCTTTTCACAGCAGTTGATCTTATCTATCTTACTTTCTTTGTTTCTTTCTGTCTGTGTGTCTCTTTCTTTCTGTCTGTCTTACTTTCTCTTTCCTTCTTTCTTTCCTCTTCCTCCTCCTGTTCCTCCTCCTCCTTCTTCTTCTTAACATTCTAGTAAAATTGTGTGGTATACAAAGTTCATGCTCAAAATACGTTCAAAAAAGTTACAGTAGCAACTGAGCTCTCATGATGTTTTTATTAAGTTCACAATTTTATATTTTGCTTCATGCATAGTCATTCTGGGTCACATAACCTTTATGCTCTGTTTGGGCACACCTGTCTAGAGGTTGCTTTATACCTCTGACCATGTAACATTCATTACAGCAAAGCACATGCCATAGGTTCACATTGCTCTCATGATAGTCATTTTGGCTGATTTTATTGTTCCACTAATTGTTCAATTTCATTTTTCAACATCTCCACCCTAAAATGTTTACATTATAGAATGTCTCCTTTTCAGAGAGATAATTTAATACCATAGGCATTCTCAGAGATAAGTTGAGGAAAGCAAAGTGAAGCAGCCATTTAGTAGAGAGAGGAACTGACTCACACTCTAAGTAGAAAGCTAGATTACAACTGAACAGTCAGTGTGTTCAGACTGTGACATTGAAGAGCAATTGCAATGACTTTTCATCGCAGGCCACAGTTGAGATATTGGGATATCCTTGTCAAGAAAATTCAGTCTTGACTGCTTTGGATTAAAAAAAAAAGCCTTTCTTCAGCCAAATAGAACAGGGAGAGATAACATAAACAGAAAAGAAGACAGATCCCAAAACTCCAATAGAACCTTCTAAGTAGCTATAATTGTATATCAGCTGACACTACTGATTGTTCTCTAACTTGAACCTGATTAGTTGAAAGGTGAAAGTAATATTTGGTTTGTCCACACATAAATACTCTCTCTCTCTGCAAGTTTCTGTGAAATATAAAAAAATTCTTTTAAAACTATGTTTGTCTAGGAAATTTCATATAAATAAAATTTTATAGAACTAAGAAGAGATGAACCTATACCAACATCTCAAAGAGTCCTATAATATTGTTAGGCTCATACATATTAATAGGACCATAATTATTTGGTTTGTGACTATTCTTTCATACTTAACATAAGATTAAAATGTGCCCAAGTAAACCAAACATATATTTTTATTATGCTTTTTATAGTCAATATTTGTTGTATGCCTTAACTTCACTTTGACAGAGCATCAAGGTTTCCCTTTTAAGGAGCCCAGATCCTTCAGTAGAGGCACCTGTCTATCAGACACTATCGTTTTATTTTGCTGATTCTGATGGATTGTCATGTCTGAGAATCAATTTCTAAAATAGTGTTTTTTAAAAATTGGATATGCTCTTGTATCTTTTTTGGGCCAATTGCAACATGTGTTGTTACATAGAATTTGCTGTTTATTTTATAAATTGATTGGTAGAGTAAAAAATAAATAAAAGAATTAAAAGTGAGAATGCTTTTTTTGATGGATGATTTTTAAATCCACAATCTTCTCAGAAAGCAATATGAGGAGGCATATCAGACTCTTCATGAGATTGCATTATGATCTAGTGACCCTGAAAATAGGGTCAGGAGGAGGTCTCTCTGCTAACTGGAAAACTAATCAATATAATTCAATATAAGGATTGGCGCTCCCAAAATATACAACAAGCATCTCTCTCCTTTTCTGGTTCTTTCTAGGATCAGCCTTGCTCCCTCCTGCCTCTCTCTCCTCAGGGCTCACCTAAGTGTGCACACATACCATCTTGTATTTATGAGTGTATTTAAAGTCAAATTATGAGTTTGATGTATAACAATCAAGAACTTTTAGTTGAATGCCATTTTCATATGTGAGATGTTAGAAGCAAGATTTACTCCCAAAATGAGATAGACTTTATTTGACTTAACACAAATTTGACAGAAGCTTTTGCTTCTGGTAAAATAAATGTACAGAAACAGGTGCTTTTTTAAGACAGAGCAGATAAATCTATAGAAATACACATTTTCCAAATAGTCCAGTTATTGAAAATTAGAAGCAGGTTTGAAAGGTACTTGGCTGTGAATTAGTTTGCATTTGAGTTCAATCAAGTACAGTTACCAAGAAAGAGAGCTTGGCAAAGGATAAAAGGTCATTGGTGACTAATTTTCTGAAAGCTATCAGCTTGTGTAAGTAATAGGACATTTATTGCCTTTCGATGTTGTCCCAACAGTGAACTAGAAAATCCATAAGAATTCCCAGCCCTAGCCTTTATGAAGGCATAGCCCTGGATTAGTTTAATGTGCAATTTAAAGTCACTGCCTGCCAATATATTGCTTACTTTTCTTAAGTGGGACCGATTTCCACACTCTCTCCTCCTCTGATCAGGTTGTCAAAAAAGAAAAAAAAAAAAACCTAAGTTTGATTTATTTGACTATGTAGAGTCATATTCAAATTTCAGTTTTATATTTATTTCTTCTAGAGCTTAGATTCTGCTAACATGGCCAACCCCCAGCAAATTTCCTGTTTCCACAATGGACACACAAAGTGTAGAAGGCAAGTCTCTTTCACCAAGCCCAGGTCCCTGCCCAAGAGGACCTGGCTGTAAAGTTTCAGAAATGTTTAATGAGTCACGGRCTATTTCACTGAATATGTTAAACTATAATTGCATTGCCAATGTAATTTTGAAAACACTGATTGTGTTTCAACTGAATACAGTTTTCAAGTCCTTGGAAAAGCARGAGTTGGCATGGTAACTCTAGCTAGGATCAGATAGGCTGATAATTGATAAAGCAGATAAGTAGCATTTGGAGCTCAGCATCATGTGTGTATTATCTCTGATCTTTTAAACAACACCATAAAATGGGCTCCATCACTGTCTGAAGAGTGAAGACTATATAACTCAGGAGTTTGGTAAGGTAGCTAATGGTCTCAGGGCTACAAGAAGGACGTCAGTTTTATTATCACTAATGCAGGGCTTATTGCATTCTCTGTGACTCTTCCTGCCTCCCAAGAACACAGAGAGACAGAAAAGCTTTGAGGCTTGCGATAACACTTTTTACTTTTTATAAACTGTGTCTTCACAAATCTCTGAGACATTTCAAAAGCCAACCAGTTTTTCTTACATTAGAGCCAGGGTTGATTTTTTCCCAAACATTTTATTTTGCAAATAGCTCTGAAGCATGTTTTCGTCTAGGCTGACAGAAAATATAGAGACGGTTTCCTAGACAGAGGAATAAGAGAAGAAGCCTAGCCCTTGAAAATGAGGATCAGAACACAGAGAAAGATACTTAATGAAGTCGGCAAAACACAACAGTATGTGTTCTGTTCCCGAGTACCATTTTTATTAAACACTTTAAAGTGGCTTTCCTGGGTTAGATTATTATGGTGGTGTTTACTTTGCTCTAATCACGAATGTGACAATGGTGTGTGGATCATGCTAGAGTGCTACTCACATCCCAATGTGTCAAAAAACAGAGCACCTCCTAAGTGTCTGTGACTGCGTAGTATTCAATGGGACATGCAGCTCTCAAAATCCTCATAATTTTGAAAGCTGTAGAATAGATGTTAAGATGAATAGAACTGACCTTTGCATGATTCATAGTAACATCAGAGACCAAAGACAATTTTCAAGTTTAGATTCCCAAAGACAGTACCTTAGAAACAGATGGTAAGGGGAACGTTCTACCTGGACAGGTCAATCCTTAAGATGGACTTTGCTTGTGGAAGACCCACAAGGTTGAAAACTAGTCTCTGATATTGGAAGACCCTGAGATTCAGAGTCAGAGTTAACCCAGAGAAAAAAATATGTAGTTCTGTATAGGATATGAGAAAAGAGAAATGTCCACATGCCTTCCACTCATTCAAACCATGAAATTCATGAGTTTTCTACGGAAGATGGGTATAAAACCTGCACACAAGACTACAGAAGGACTCACAGGTAATCACTAAGAACAAAAATATGGGGTTCAATAGAAAGATTAGTCAGTTAAGAGTTTTCCTTGGAAATGGAAGACCTCAGTCTGATCCCTAGGGCCCACAGGTACAGTGGTATGCACTTTTAATCCCATGAATGGCAAAATGGGAGGCAGAGCCAGGTGGCTCTTGTGAGCTCACTGCACAGCTGGTCTAGCAGTGAAGTTCCAGGCCAACAAGAGATGTTGTCCCAACAAAAGATGGAAAGTGCCAGAGAAATAACCCAAGCTTTTTCTATAGCCTTCTCTATCATATATATATGGAGTGATAGTCACATCTCAAAATGTCTGAAAACAAAGCACCTCCTTAGTGTCTATAATTGTATAGTGTCCATTGGAATATGCAGCACAGACACACACACACACATGAACACACATTATATATATATATATATATATATCGTGTATGTGTATGTGTGAGTTTGTGTGTGTGCATGTGCATTCACACATGTCTATATGTGCATGTGTGTACCATATATGCAATATATATTTGCATGTACATATATGCACACAATACAAACACATATACATTTAGACAATATACAAACAAATATGAATAAAACTATGTCTTCTAGGAGTAAAAATATCCTATGAGTAGTTAGTGAGGATACTTACAAAGGGTCCAGGAAGGGATCCTTCTGGACAAGTCATCTTTAAGCATTACCAGGTCCATGAAGCAGAAAACATCCCAATCCACAACAGAGCTTTCATCTAGTCTACTGTACTTTTCCAAATGTCTGCCCTAAACAGCTAGGGACTAGAGAATTAGGAGAGAGGAAATGTCAGAAGAAGTCAGGAGAGAAAGGAGAAAGTCCTGCCTCTTCTCTTCAGTCTCTATCCCAAAGCAATAGCTATCTCAGAGCAAAAGAGATTTGATATTGAATTAACATTAAAGAGAAAAATAAGTGGAATAAATTACTTTAAATAGTCACCGATATGCCTTAATATTTCTATTAAAGCACTATTGAAGGCATATGAAAACTTGAAACAGCTAGTGTTCTCGGTTATTTAAAATTAGATTAAAATACAATAAAGTTTTAACATACTAAGCATAGAATAATTTGGAGCTTTGACTATCATTCACTGTTTGTCTGCTTGCCTGGTATGCAAGAGGCCCTGGATTTAATCCTCAGCAGAGAAAAAGGCAAAAAAGTAAAATAATTAAAGTAATTTTTTCATGATTGATAGATTTATTATCAGACAGAAGCAGAACTGTAACAGTCATAAAAACCTGATATTTCAGTACAATGATAAATAAAATGAACRGAAAGTGAGAAAAATATTCACTTTCTCTGTAAAAGGCCATTCAGAAAACAAACTTTATTCAATTCTGTTAGGAAACTATTTTTCAAATAAATAAGTGAATATAGGAAAAGAAAATAAATTTCAGTGAAATATAAATAAAATAAACTTTAAAATATTTATTAGGAAATAGTAACTAAATAGTAACTAAATTAGGAAATAACTAAAATAGTAACTAATATACATTTTGTAATAGAAAGCACAAGTTTAATAACTTGACAAAATGTTGTCCCATCTAATGCTGCCAAGCTCAACATATTCTGACCCTAAGTTCTGATATTATTATGCATTTATGCAATTTCTTTGAAAGTCGGCATCATTATGAAAAAGTTACTTACCCAAATTTTTAAATAGCCTTTCATTTTTAGCACAAATTTCAGTCCAGAGAAAATCTGAGGCTTAGAGATTTTCTTCATGCTTTCCATACTCCATTCACACACCTTCCACAGAGGTCACCTTTGTAGTAAATCCCATGCTTGGATGGGGTGTGGTCCTCACCCATGCTACACAGTTCCCAGCAGCTCTCCTTTGGTTGTACATTTTGTGAATTCATAATGGTAGATTGAGGTGCATTCACCATGGGATCAATGCGCGGCACAACATCACTGCATGATTCATTTCTTCTCTGAACCCTACAGTCCTCACCCCGTGTCACCCAATTATCAAGAAYGGCTAATCTTGCTCCCGTCTTCACAGGTTTTGAATTCCCTAGAATATCAGGAGATAGCTGGACCCTCACGGTATGTCATATTGGTTTCTTTTATTGGATAATATGCGTTTTAGGTTCCTTTTCTTCACATCATAGATTGAGAGCTGCCCTTTTTAGTGACAAATAATATCACATTAACTGGATAAACCACATTCTATGCCTACTTAGAGACATAATGGATGCCTCTCAGTTCCCAAACTTGTGAAATATATGAAAGAGTTTGAAGTTGCTGTCTTTTCAACTTTTGGAAAAAAATACCAATAAGTCCAATTGTGCGGCCTGTGTGACAAGAGGTTGAGTAGTTCTATCAGCTATAACGCCAAGGTGCTTTTCCAGCAGCTATGACCGAGGGGCAGCACCATGCCATATCCTTGTCAGAGCCTACTGCTTCTAAGAGTACTTACTAAAATGTAAGAATTACTGTTTAGTAGCTCTCTCTGGTTTCTTTCCATCTACTGATCAGTTTGAATGGCCCATTTCCTAGCACATCTCAAATTTGTTTAAGGGTGATTCTGGAAGTCATGGGACCTGATTAATAAAATTCTGTTCACATCTGAGAAGAGCATCAGCCTAGTGAGTTGAACGAAGCATGCCAAGTGAGAAGAGAGCTTTCTTCATAATAGGTTATATCATTAATCTTCAAACACTTAGTAAATTTGCTATCATTGAGCATATTTAAGCTTTAGAAAGTACTAAAGGGCACTCTACATATTTTGTTTACCAAAAGAGAGAGGTGCTGTAAACAAGCCTGGCATCCATTCACTTAATCTAGAGTACGATATACTTCTCTTCAAGCCGATAGACAAGGACTTGTATGTAAATTTTCAAAATTATAAATAGTTAATTGCATGTCCTCATCAAAATTAATGACTTGAAAAGCTTAAAAATGAATTATTTAATTTGTTGTCAAGTTCTTGCCCTTAGCATGATGTTGCATACATTCCTGAATATGTGTGCATGCACTAAATATGTATTATATGTGAAACATATGTRTACCCAAATATTCATAACAATATAGTGTCATTTGCCACTGTTGATCGATAAAGATTATTTTCCAAGTTTCCAGGTTGCCTTTTCAAAATTGAAATCAACAATTAGCCCATGTCTAAATGCAGCATTTAAGGAATCTGGTTGCAGAGAAGTCATGGTTTCTTATATTGAATATTTTTCACAACACTCAGTTCTTGTATACATCCCAGTTTTCTTCTGCATCTACAACCTTAACACTTATTTATGCTTGAAAAATCCTCTGTGGTTATACAAGATGGAATTTTTAGAGTGATGGAAAATGCATAGGCTCACTGCACATTAGGAATGCATTAAATGTGGTCTGGCAGCAAATTTACTCTTCTTAAATTATTTCTAGGTAAAACACAGCACATTTACAACAGGTTTCATTTGTTCCTGACTTGACAGCTATATTATACTGGGACTGGCTAAACGACTCACTTCACAATCAGCCAGCATGTGCTGTTTAGGACTTTTAAAAAAAAAAAACCCAGCAAATTATTGCATTTTAAAAGCTATGCTACTCAATATTCAAACTTTTCTAAAATGTATTTAGGTAGGATAAGGTTTAGCATAAATTACTCAGTGGCAGACTCCATATCATATGTATTTGCCTTCATTCTTTTCCAAGCTTTCAATACATTGTTGATAGGTAAAGAAGACAAAACAACTGGCAAGATATGAGGAATGTGTAGATGC
The DNA here is from genome assembly GCA_002335545.1 of Apodemus speciosus. NCBI lineage: Eukaryota > Metazoa > Chordata > Mammalia > Rodentia > Muridae > Apodemus > Apodemus speciosus. The sequence continues at coordinate 152,856 of BDUI01000589.1, read as the reverse complement.
TTCGCCATGGAATCTCAGCACAAAAACATTTGCATGTAACTTATTCCAAGAATGCCAAACTTAATATGTTCATGGAATTTGTAGATGTCTCCAAACAATCATTTCCCCGTGTTTGCAGTGATCCAATGACACCTGTATCAATCCCATTTAAAAGCATGGAGTCCAAAGCTCATATTCAAGTTTCCCAACACTTCCCTTACACTCCTGGGTTCTCCATGACTGATGATTACTTGCCCTCGAATAATCCCTGGTTTTACGGCCTCGCCTCTGATTCCTTGTCACCTTGATACACCAGTCTCCACTTCCAGAGCTTTCCAAGTCCTTGTAAAATGGTTCTCCACAGTGTCATTAAATTGATTGTTTCAGATCAGTTTTATGTTCCTTTCTTTATCCATGCCCTAAAAAATATTTCTTTTGCACTTCATCATGCAACCTTCAAGGTGCAAGTGACTGGTGACCCAATTCCTGCCTGTTCCTCCAACAGCATTTTTTCTTTCTTTCTTTCTTTCTTTCTTTCTTTCTTTCTTTCTTTCTTTCTTTCTTTCTTTCTTTCTTTCTTTCTNTCTCTCTCTCTCTCTCTCTCTCTCTCTCTCTCTCTCTCTCTCTTTCTTTCTTTCCTTAAATTGGATATTCTTTATTTACATTTCAAATGGTTTCCCTTTCCAGGTTCTCCCCTTTGGAAACCCCCGATCCAATCCTCCTTCCATTGCCTTTATGAGAGTGCTCCCTCACCCACCCACCCACCCACTCCTATCTTTCTGCCCTGGCATTCCATTACACTGGGGCATGGAACACCCTCAGGTCCAAGGGCCTCTCCTCCCACTGATGTCCAACAAGGCCAACAAGGCCATCCTCTGTTGCATATGCTGCTAGAGCCATGGGTCCCTCCATGTGTACTCTTTGTTTGGTGCTCTAGTCCCTGGGAGTTCTGGGGGAGGTCTGTTCTGTTGACACTGTTGCTCCCTCCATGGGACTGCAAACCCCCTCAGCTCCTTCAGACCTTTCTCCAACTCCTCCATTGTGGACCCCCGCACAACTTTTTTTTTTTTTTAATTTCCTTTTGTTTCTGAAGTTCGTGGAATCCTGGTCTTCATTCTACTTCCTGAATGTGTCAGGCTCTTTGGCTTCAGAGACTTTTGTTAGTTATTTCCACCCTGGGAAAACTTTAATTCTCAGTTTTCTATGAATTTTCTACCCTTTAATTAATTCTAATTTATCCTTATGCCATATTCCAGGCATTGCTGTTTGAGTAAAACCATTGGCATCTTCTCTACACTACTCCAGTATCTTTTTGTAATCTCTTAAACATGCTGTGGCTTTTCATCAACACTTATTTCTACCCTTATAGAGCATATCTATTGGTGTGGTTATTTTACTTAACAGTAACTACAATTGCTTCATTGGGTACAAGAGATTTAAATGTTTTCCTTGGCAGCATCTTCTGGTGACAAAGTATAATTACTCTCATGTAGTAGGAGTTCAATAAGGGTTTTCCAGAGAATCAACAATATATTCAGATTTTTTGGCTTGTCTATATTCACACTTATATAATATGTGAAATGCTAAATGGTATAATATGCAAACAATTTTGTATAAGTTGCCTTAGGAAGTATTACAGTAAATGAAGGAATAGATTTGACGTCAGAATAAAATGTAGTAAAATTTACTATGAAAAGGCTTGTTCAGATAGTAAAAGTGAATTTAATTCTTTTTTTGTACAACTAATTTTTTCCTATCCATTCTAGTCAAAACCCACCAACATAGCACTCTCTGTACCTCCTCACCTTGATGTTGGTCATTAGATGTAACTCACAACTTATTTGGCTCATTATTGGAAATTAATTCAGGTTTAAAATAATTTCTATTTGGTATGAAACTATTTTTGACATTTATCAGTTCTAAGTAACAGTTTTAATTTGAAGTGTACTACTTATATCAAGTTCCTTCTTCTGATCCCTATGTAGGAGGGAAGCCTGTTATGTGGAAGGGGCTTCCGCTAGAGTCTATGTTTGATGATGAAAATGTTAACAGTTACAAATATGCATTGGGTAAGAGAGAGGACTTTAACTCATTGCAGTACTTAGCTGATAAGAGGAAAGACATTCAAACAGCCAATCTCCCATCATGCGTGTCTTAAAATTGCTTCTGCATTCTRGAAAGAATTCATGAGCATTGCCTCTTTATCATGCACCAAAAAGACTGGCTACGCAGTAAAGAGCATGGTACTAGTTTTGTACATAGAATTATTTTATTTAGTAGAAAATGTCTTTTTTTTATTAAAGTTAATCATTGTCAATGAAAAATTATTTAGGAAATATAAACATTCCAAGAATGCATTCATGACGTCCTATACTAGTAGGGAAGCCTTTGGTTCTACTGGGATGCTAAAGAGAAATACATCTCAAAACTAAGGCCAAATCCAGAGAATGGAGCCACCGGAAGGCAGAAAATGAGATAGATTCCTGAAGACTTTGAACTATAGAGAATGAATAGAGGGAGAAAGAAATGGATAGACAATAAGCATGGTATGATCCTTCAGATATCTCTAAGCTCTGAAGTTGGGGACTCAAGGGTCAACACCATCTCTGGCAGGAGCTGAGCATGCTCTCTTCCCTCTACACTGGAAAACCCAGAGCATTTGGTTCCTGGATAGATATGCCTTGTACTGCTGTCTCCATATATGAGTACATGTCCTAGCTTCAATCTCCACCATAACCTTAGAACTGTGTGCAATCTTACTTGAAATCAGTGAAGAATGGGTTTAGTTTTTGACAATGTACACATGTTCTCCAGAAAATCATTTTTGAGGCCAATTTCCTACACATGTGTTATCAATTGCTCAGTTCTGACACTGAGATACWTAAAATCCATACGAAGGAGACAACTAAAACACATGCATGTCCACCATCCAACATAAGTGTTATGATTTCACTCCTGCCAAGCTTCTGGAGAACTAGATTCAGATCTGTAGCTGGTGTACAATAAGAAAGTACAATAAAAAACAATACTAATTGGAATTATCTTCACAATCAAACTACTTATCATAGCTCACTCAAAGACTAATAGTAAAATCATTCCACATAATTTGTTTTATGGTAACACTGCACTTCTCTGTTCAGTTGCGCTCTGAAATATCCAAACTCACCCAGGGAAATTGCTTAGTGACAAGATATAAAAACAATGTACTTATTTTATTGAGGCGCTATTCCATTGGATGCTTATTTTCTGATTTCCTTTTGAGGGATTAAGCAAAGGGGACACACTGGTTAGAAAGCAGACTTAGTGCACCAACCTAAGGCTTCACATCACTGGGAAGACAAATAACTCTTGGAACACTGGGCAGGTAGGTAGTGCTCAGGGGCAGGGCAGATTTCCAAGTAACATTTCAAAAGCTAACCTCAAAACAAAAGAAAAACAAAATTTTAAACAAATCTACAATCTTAAAATATTTACAAGAAAAATGATAGGTGGAACCATTATTTTGAGAAAGTTTTCTTTTTATCAGATTATTTAAATTAGTCCACAGGCTTCAATTTAGCATTTTAATATTTAGTTTTTGTTTAGTTCACGCTCTCACTCCTGTTTTGCACCTACATTTATTTCCTGCTGATTCCCTTCCTCACTCTCAAATTCCCTTCATGGTAATATTTATTTCTTTTTAAAATGTATATGCATGTTTTTGCCTCCATGAACTTACATGCACCACATGTGGGCAAGAGCCTGTGGAGGTCAGAAAAGCACATCAGATTCTTTATAGAATTGTAATTGTAGGCAGTTGTAAGGGGCACTGTGGGTGCTGGGAACGAAACCTGAGTCCTTCACAAGAGCAGTGAGTTGTCTTAAGCACTGAGTCATTTCTCTGGCCCTAAAGAAAGATTTCTTATGTAACATAAAGTATATTCAATAGAATATTCTCATAGTATTAAGAAAATGTACTCAATTATGGCTAAAATCATGCTTTCAGAGAAAATTCATAAGCTAAATTAGTAGTCAAGCTTTTGATCTGTAATCTTAACCACCAACATTACCAGGACCCAGAAGCTAAAGACTGTGATTCAATGAGAACTTGAGTTCAAATGAAAACATAAACTTATCGATAGGGATGGTATATTTTGCTCCATATAAGCCAGAGTCAAGATGCAATCTATAAGTGATCTTCATAGAAGTAAACATGAAACAACTTCATGACCTACTTTTAAAAAATGAATAAAATATACTGATAATTACTAGAAACCAGACCTGTTTGATAGTCCTTCCACAGTTTAAAGTAACTTTTCCCCCAGTTCCTGGGACATGTTATGCATTGAGATGATTAGTATTGATAAATAAGTGTTCCAAGAAGATTTGAACATTTAAGAATTGAGTTTTTTAATGTCATTTTGCTTGAAAAATTGGAATTACTAAATAGACTGGAAATGTAATTTCCAAGTAGTAGATGGCTTTCTTCAAGCAAAATATTAGCCAAAACTGTAAATATATAAAGTATATCCATTTAMGCTCCTCTGGTGCAAGTGGCCTGAAGTTGAGCACTCTAAGACCATGAGAACTTTTCCTATTTTATGATTCACAGGAGCAGGGAGAGAAATCCCTGCCTCAGAGGTCCTACCTGTAGCAGTGTTAGAAAATGTTTTACAGGACCAATTTGCAAGTAATAATCACAGGTTTGTGGGAAATTCTAAGCATAACTTGCAGAAATATAAATTCATGCAGGCAGTGTAGAAAACAGTCTGAAGTATCCTCAACCTAACAAAAATAAAACAAACATATGATCCCCTCTATAATGTTTCTAGATACAATCCTGAATGTCTCCAAGTGAATCTATAGCAGGGTTTCTCATTTATTCCTCCTGAAGTATTTGGTGGCCAAATTATGGAATGATCCTAGGAATCCATCTACAGATGAATTGATAAAGAAATAGTGAAGTTAATATGTGCAAATATGTTATTCATAAGTAAGAATAAAATTGCATCTTTGTTGGAAAATAGATGTAACTTGTAGCCTTCATATTAACTGAAATCAGCTAGATGGAGAAATATAAATATTTCTTATTCTTGTGTTCTCTCACTTAAGGATTCAAGATTGTATAACGCATGAAATTGTGTATGTATACACATACATATGCACATGCATGTACACACACATGCTTACACACTTGGCATGAAAGCAGTAGTCTTGGGGAAAGAGAATGACCTGACAGGCAGGAGAATCAAGGGAGAAAGAGAAGGTTAAGAGAGTATAAAAATGATAAATTGACCATATGAAACCCATCTATGTACAATGAATAAATACTGATAAAAATAAAATAAGAACATCCTGTTCAAATTGAAGTTGTTTGAGAAATTCAGCATTTGAAATTAACCAATTCCATAAAGGAGTAGATCATGTAATGGTTTCCATGGTGCTGAAAGGGAATTTTTTAAAAGTCTAAAAGCTCATCCATAATAATAATAAAAAATAACATGCWAGATATATCACTGTGAAGTAGGACATATAAAACAACTAAATGCTAGATATTGATCTATAAGAGGAAAAATGTCCTCATATAAAAATGAGACAATTTGTGCTAATTGACTTCCAAGGCTTTTCTACAATGGAGACTTGCATGTCATGGATATATTGTTGTGGGATAGTAATCTAAAAAGAAGGGACCATTGTGTGATCTTCTATTATTTCGTTTATGTTATGTCCACTTTTCCACCGCTGTTGAAAAGTTGTATACAGGTACAAAACAGTGCCAAATGTCAGAAACAAACAAACAAAAACTTTCCTCAACAAGGAGAAAAGTTGGAAGTGAACTCATGAGCCTTGTGCTTCTACCTTCCAATGGAGCCATTTTTCAGATACTCCCCTTTTGCTCACTTGTATCTAGAGCAGGGCTTCTCGATCTGTGCGTTGTGACCCCCTTGGGTGTTAAATAACAACTACCTTGCCTATCATTTCATTATAATTCATTACAGCAGCAAAATTACAGATATGAAATAGCAATGAAATCATCTGAAGTCTGGGGGTCACCACATCATGAGGAACAGATTTAAAGGGCTGCGCCGTTAGGAAGGCTGAGTGAGAATCATGGCTCTAGAGCAAAGTGATATGTAGTGTCAGTATTCATTACAGACTGTTTATTGAAAATAGTGAGAAACTGTGTGTAAACTTATTTTTATATCGAGTACATTTCAGAATAGTAGTTCACATGTAGGGTGAAATGAAACAATTTGGGCTAATGAACTTACAAGGCTTTTCAAAATTGGGACTTACATGTGATGGATATATTGTTATGGGATAGTAATCTATAAAGAAGGGACCATTGTGTGATCTATTATTTAGTTTTATTTTAATGCTACTTTGTTAATATTTCAAGGACAGATACCATCTATCTCCCTAATATACGTTTTCAAAACATGTACATGCTTTTGCATTCTGTATTGTTTAACAATTTAAACAGTAGCCCAGGTTGGATCTTATACATTGCATAAGAGAGAGAGTCTCAGTGAGGACAAGATCAGAACTTCTGATCAAATGTATAGATGTTTCTATTGAAAATTGTGAATAATATTATATAATTCAAGAAGATATTTAGGACTTGGTGAGATTTGCTGCCAAGTGAGAAGTTTGTAAAATAGATTTCGGAGCTTGGGGAGGAATAGCAAATACTTCATTGAAAAATGAGTTGATTTCACCCTTCCCAGAGGAGAAGGTGAGGAGAATATGGGGGAGGGGCTGTTAAAAAGAAGGTTTTTTTTTTAATCTGGATGTAAAGTCAATCAATCAATCAATCAATCAATCAATCAATCAAGTAAATGAAAAGAAAAGAAGTCAAATCTCCTCCGAGATATTATTTTGAAAAACTGCTCGTTTCCCCTTTTAAATGACGACACAATTTTGATCAGGTTAAACCTGAAAGTAGTTTCTGCCTAGTCTCTTCGCGTGCCAGCTCCTAGCACAGCACGTTCAACTGATTCTTTGCTTTATTTTCTAGAAGGCGTCATCTTTCCAAACCCCAGCTCTCTTTCCATGAAGCATTTGTTTTCCAAATACAGAGATGCCGAGACACAAAACAGATTTAAAAGTTTTATTTGAGCATCCATCTTTGTATGTTTTAATTGCTCAGAGGAGTTTTTCATTGCCCTTGTGTAGAGCGGCAGAGCCCTGGATGATGATGTCGTGAACTTGTGACCACGAGAGCAGAGTCAGCTATTTGGCAAATCTACTTAGGATCTGTTTTTACAACGCGGAACTTATTTCACACCACCTTTCTGCTCAGGTTTATGTAGAAGCTTCCCTCCCCTTAGGCATGAGTAGCAGTGTGTTATGACACTGGCTTCAATAAGCAGCTTTTTATGGAGTCTAATCATGTGCAAATGTGTTAAAATTGGTAGTTTTTAGCAAACAGTTATGGAACATATTACCGTAAGGCATTTGTTCATGGCGTGACAATGATTGGCGCTTGGCCACTTAAATGTTTTATTTAATAATGTGGGAATTTCCGTGTGTTTTCCTTTCATTATTTTTAACTTGAAAACAGAAACAGAGAGCCGCCTCTTTAAAGTTAAAACTTTACCGCCTACAGTCTGTCAAAAGCAATATAAGTATCTGGGTTTTGGAGCAGGGTTTTCTCAAGATGTTAATTTAATATACCAGCATATTTCATGCATGCTTTTTATATTTTATATGCTTGAAACTATCTCCACAGTGGCCACCCAGTCATGATAGACTTATTTTTGATATTGCATACTGAGAAGCAAAAATACCTTGTCCACAAAAGTAGCATAGATATTGGAATCAGACTATTCCACCCAATGCCAAGCATAAAATTCTGGAGAAGCGTTGACAGACACAAGAAGACACAGCACTTTAAGATCAGGCCTTGCCGTCCCACAAGACTGTCCCACAACAGTGCTTTTTCATGTCTGCCTCTGCAGATGATCTCATAGTGATGGCTTTCCATGAAATGTGTAAGATGTTCTACAGATCTACTCACTAGATGCATTTTCGAATAAATGCTGAAAATAATGTTGTGTTTTGAAGTCTGGAATTTTTCACCAGAATAGATAGTGTAACATTTTTTTCTGGCTGTCTACAGGGTAGAGCACTGTATATTTTAATGTATTCTGATGTCAGAGAATAAAAATATTTGTTATTTCCAACATGGCTCAACAGTGATATTTGTTATCCATAAACGAATCTCTCAGTCTGACTTCCAAAGACCTTTCATGAGATTGAACGCTTAGTAAATTTAGAATTTATTTCAACACTATTAAAAATAAAGAATGAATATAAAGAGCCGAGTCAAATTTTCACATGCTCTGAAGATTTGGTTTCTTTCTTTTCTTTTTCTTTTGTTTTTTGAAAATGTTATTTAATCTCCTCTTACAGTCTAGATTTTATCCCCCTCTCAGTCTACCCTTTGACTACTCCACATTCCATATCTTCTCCCCCTGTCTCCATGAGGATGTCCCTAACCCCTCATCCCCCCACCTACCAGACCTCTCCACTCCCTGGGTCCTCCAGTCTCTTAAGGGTTAGGTGCATCTTCTCTGACTGAGTCCAGACCCAGCAGTCCTCTGCTGTATATGTGTTGGGGGCCTCATATCAGATGGTGTATGCTGCCTGGTTGGTGACCCAGTGTCTGAGAGATCTTGAGGGCTTAGGTTAGTTGAGACTGCTAGTCTTCCTACAAGGTCACCCTTCTCCTCAGCTTCTTCCAGCTTTTCCCTAATTCAACCACAGGGATCAGCAGCTTCTCTCCATTGGTTGGGTGTAAATACCTGCATCTGACTCTTTCAGCTGCTTGTTGGGTCTTTCGGAGGGCAGTCATGATAGGCCCCTTTTTGTGAGCGTCCCATAGTCTCAGTCAGACCTTGGTGTTTCCCTCTTGAGATAGATCCCAATTTGGGCCTGTCGCCTGGACTCCTTTTCCTTAGGCTCTTCTCCATTTTTGTCCTTGCAGTTTTTTCAAACAGGAACAGGTCAAAGTTTTTACTGTGGGATGGAGAAGCATGGGGTCAAATGCTTTTACTGTCCCTCACTTGATGCCCTGTCTTTCTGCTGGAGGTGGGTTCTACAAGTTCCCTCTCCTAGTTCCACTGTAGGGCATTTTATCTAAGGTTCTTCCCTTTGAGTCCTGAGGGTCTCTCACATCCCAAGTCTCTGGTACATTCTGGAGGGACCCCCACCTCCTACCTCCCAAGAGGTTGCCTGTTTCCATTCTTTCTGCAGTCCCTCAGGGCTTCAGTCCTTCCCCCCCCCCCCACCTAGTAGCTAATCAGGTTCCCCTCTTCCTCTCCCTGACCCCTTTCCCACACAGGTCCCTTCCTCCCTTCACCTTCCTGTGATTGATTTCTTTTCTCTCCCAAGTGGGATTGAGGCATTCACATGTGGGCTCTTCAGCTTGTTAACCTTTTTGAGTTCTGTGGATTATATCCTGGGTATTCTGTACATTTTTGGCTATTAGCTGCTTATTAGTGAATATATACCATGCATGTCCTTTGGTGTCTGAGTTACCTCACTCAAGATGATATTTTCTAGTTCCATCCAGTTGCCTACAAAACTCAGGATGCCCTTGTTCTTAGTAGCTGAGTGGTATTCCATTGTGTAAATGAACCACACTTTCCGTATCCATTCTTCTATCGTGGGATATCTAGGTTGTTTCCAGCTTCTGGCTATCACAAACAAAGCCACTATGAACATAATGAAACATGTGCCCCTGTGGCATGGTGGAGCATCTTTTGGGTATAAACCCAAGAGTGGTATAGATGGATTTTCAGTTAGATCTATTTCCAATTTTCTGAGGAATCTTCAGATTATTTTTCAGAATGGTTGTACCAATTTGCAATCCCATCAGCAACGGCAGAGTGTTACTCTATCTCCACATCCTTGCCAACATGTGCTCACCTGAGTTTTTGAGCTTAGCCATTCTRATGGGTGTAAAGCAGAATCTCAGGGTCATTGTGATTTGCATTTCCCTGATCACTAAGGACTTTGAACATTTCTTTAAGTGCTTCTCAGCCATTTGAGATTCATCTGTTGTAAATTCTTTGTTTAGTTCTATACCCCATTTTTGATTGGGTTGTTTTAGATTTGGTTGGTAACTCTGAGACCTCTATATGGAAAGATTTGTTCTCATTGTACAGATTATATACAGAATGTTTGTGGACATTTGCAAATTTATTAGAGAATTCAGGCCATTAGTTAAAAAATGTGTAAATGGAAAACTTAGAGGTTGTGACCCAATTAAGTGTCTGTGTGTGTCTGTGTGTGTGTCTGTGTGTGTGTCTGTGTGTGTGTCTGTGTGTGTGTGTATGTGTGCATATGAAAGGGGGAAAGGGAGAAAGAGAGAGAACAGAGAGAGAAGGAGAGAGAGAGAATGTCAGTCTGGGGAGCAAATATTACAAGATGTGTTGTGATTTTTAGCTTAGAGAAATTAGAACTCTGTAGGCATGTCAGCTGTTGATAGTTTGGTATATACCACTTCATATAATCCATTATGGCTATGACCATCTATTAATCCCTGTAGACAGACCTAGAGATGGAGGAATCTACATGATAATATAATCATAATGTAGTAGAAAATCATCAATAGTAGAAAATGCAAAATTTTGTAGCTGGGTCAGCAGACATATTTTGAATAAGGATTTAAACATTTACCACCTTAGAAAATTTAAATTATGCTTTGAAGAGGTCCTAAAATACTAGAAATATTTTAACTATTATGGGAACTGCTACTCAATTCAATAAAATCCTAGACTTAGGTGATGATGATGTTTCAAAATAATTTTCTCGTACGAGGCCCCTGACCCTTAACAGCAGAGGACTGCCTGGTCTGGCCTCATTGGGAGAGGATGCAACCAGTTCTCAAGAGATTTGAGGCCCCAGTGAGGGGGCAGGTCTGGTGGGGGAAGGAGCATCCACTCAGGGGAAAGGGGAAGGAGCAATGTGGGAGATCTTGCACTGCCCGCCACTGCAGCCTGCCTCGCTGTTGCTTGGACCAAACAGAAGGACCAGGTACCTGTGTTGGTCCCGAGTTATACAGAGTTTAAGATCATGGGGGACACAAACAGCCAGGCAGTAATCTGCGATCAGGAACTGAATAGAACAGTGGTTCCTGTAGCCCAGACAGGCGCGGGTTCTGCGCCCTGGGGGGAATCCTGCTCTTCCCGCCTCCGCCATCTTTGCTACTGCCAGCTCACACCAAGCTAGCTCAGGCAACTGGGAAACCCCAAGTTTAAGAACTCTGGGGACTCGAGCCAACAGACAATGAGAGCTGAAGAGTTAAGCAGAGCAGTGGGCCCTGCAGGCCAGCCAGGTGTAGGTTCCGGGCCCTGCAAAGGCCGCCATCTTGCCTCAGATCAGAGCAGCAGACAGTCACTGACCGGAGTGGCCACCAACTTGCTTGGTGATCTGTGTGGGCTGTACCGAGATTACAGC
>BDUI01000589.1:104266-115068 GCA_002335545.1 Apodemus speciosus | reverse complement strand
CCCATCTTTCATGTTCCACAAAAATTAACTACAAATGAGTGAAAGACATAAACGAAACTTGAAACACTGACGCTGCTGGAAGAAACATAGGCAATACCCTGCATAGTACAGCTGTAGCAAAAGACTTTCTGAATAGACCTCATTTGCCCAAGAATAAAGGCCAATTACTGACAACCTCAGAGAACTGAAAAGTTTTTGCAGAGATAAACAGTTAATTGAGGGAAGAGGATGTAGTGAAAAGGAAATACTCAGCATTAATGATATCAATAGATTTTTTTTTAAAAAAAAAAAAAGTTTTAATAGGATTCCATGGAGTGGACAGGTATAGTAGTTCGCAGTCTTCCAAAGCATTATTAACTTAAAATCAATCTATGTAGAATTTTGCTTCTTGGAGAAGAATGTACACCTTCTCAAAAGARCTTAGGGAAAACCTCGGAGCTGAGACCATGGCTATCAGTTTAGCACACACTGTGAGACTGTTCAGTTGTGCACATGACACTTGCCCTCTATTTAAAACCTATTCTCATGTCAGGACACAAAAAACATTGATTTGGAAGATCATGGGATCATTTTGTTTTCCTGTAAACATTAAATAAATAYTTTTTATGATTTTCATCAATAAAACGATCTATAGAGGCCACAAAAAGAGGAAGACAGGTGATTGACAGCACATAAAAATCAAAAGTAAGATGCCTGCCTAGAAAATAATATTGTTGTCAAGKTGGACAATTCTTTGTCTTTGGACAGTGCTGGTAGGAAGTAAAATTATTTCTTCAACAAATAYTTTATAAGGCATCTAYGTTTCATAAAGCAAAAAGATACTAGGTGCATAAGAATGATAACAAGCTATATTCTGGCAGTGATCAAGTTAAAGTGACTTATTATTTGTTGAARCTGCCTTTAGTGGCAAGGCATAATAACAYTTAACCTGTCTAAAACAAGATCCRTTTCCAACAAGAAACAAGTTYGAACATATTTTTAAGGTTGGAATTCATATTTCGATTYTTCATTTAAAGATTCCATCTCTAACCATGTTTTTATATCCAGGGATTTAACTGTGGCAGAAAAAATATTCTAAAACAATTCTTCAAATTTGATTTTATTAAGTGCATTATATTTACTCTTTTTGCTRCTTCATAAAATTTTATTGTTTTATTGTTTATTGTTTAATTTTGTTTCCTCAGGGAGAAATATAGCAAAACAGAAATCAAAGATTGCCTCAAATTCACTCTTAATTTTCTAAACTCCTGAACATTAAAGTCATARTATTAGTTACTGCTAAGAYGATATAAACCAAATCAAAACAARAAACAGAAAACTAGGCAATGAATTCCATAAACAGAATAATATGTAAGGGAAAGTGRGAGATTAATGGGAAGCTTTCTTCTGATACAATATTTTATTATAATGYACATAATAGAAGGGTTTGAGGTACAACCTCTATTATCTAACGTGTKTATGYTTCTCTAAGTTTAGGTTGAAGTCACCTGACTCGATCCWTGGRCGCATCAGTTGATGTAGTAGTTTAGCTATCAACATAAAAAATTTCTAGAGAACAGGCAGAACCTGTGGACAGGAAATAGATTAAGGAGTAATGACAGTTCARAGCAGGTAACGATGTACCTTATTGAAACTTAATTATATCACTCACCCTCTGAGAGTGAAAAAGGATATCGCTAAAAACCACACTGGAAAAATAGATGTAACAAGAATTTTCAGGAAAACCAAGRTGAGACTTAAGTTCTCGAGAACTTGCATCAATGCATAAAAAAGCCCCCATGCCAGAAGTGGGCTGGCTACCTCTTTTGAAATTGATGGACATTGAGGGTCCATAGACTCCAAACATTATTGACTATTGGCATCACTGTGGTTACCTTACAGAACTTGATAGGATAGCCATAAACACGCTTAGGAGTCATAGAATATGTAAAAATTAAGCTGGTACTCATCTAGTAACTTTATTTCTACAGAATAGCTTTCATAGTGCTGGGAGTTGCTATGCCTAGTACCAGAGGAAAAAAGTAACCATTGATTTTTTACCCAGTTCTGAACCTTGTGAGCAACAATAATTGCTGTTGTGATAAGACATACCAACTGTTATTAGTGGCRTAAATGTTATGGTAGTAACCAATTCCTTTCTGGGTAGATGTAAAGCCTGCTCAGCAAGATAAAACCCATTCCCAGCAGTTACCTGAGTTAAGAACCTGTGGATAGAGAAGCCGGGGGACCTAAGAGAGAACCTTCTATTATTATTGTCCTAAATGGACATAGAATTAAAACAACTTCTTATAAGTCATYGGTATACACACAAGTTAGGAAATATTTAAATTATCATTTAAAAAGCTTAATTTCTTTTTTGCAGCAGGTATCAATTAGCATAGAGACCCCRGGACTGGTCAAAATACAGAGATTGAGAGATTACAGAATGATCAGTCCTAAAATGGACATGTATAAAAGAGACACACTTTCTCCTTCTAAAATTCAGAAATCATCATAGAAAAGTGAGTAGAAAGAGTTTAGGAGGCAAAGGAAGTGGATGACATAGGGACACAGCCTTCCGGACACAAAGCGGCAGTTGAACATATGAACTYACAGTAGTTATAACAGTGTCCACAGGCCATTGATAGCTAAAGCAAGGACAAATCTATGCATGAAGGGGGAAGGGGTGGGTACACAGTCCCAATTGAGACATGGAGCTTTGGGCAACTGACAGGTGTTAGGGGAGAGAGTTGGCTTTAAGGATGTGGCCCATGGCTGGTGAAACTGTTTCCAGTAGAAGACCATCCACCCAAGAGCAGAAGAACACACACATTGCACTTGATGAACTTAATACGATAAAAAAGTGGGAAACAAATCTGAGTCTATAAAAAGGATCCGTGAGGTGTTGAGGGAATTCTCAGGAAAACCAATCAATAAATTAAACCAAATAAAAAGAAAAGACCAAGTCAGCATTTTGTCATAGATGCTAACCTGACTTTCTGGTAAGTTTTCAGCTCAGTACAAGTTCTAAATGAATTCTTTCTGTCTGATTCTTGACTTACAATTATTTCCATATTTAACTTTCTCATGGAAATTAAAGGTGAGTGTCACTAGGAACTATTAAAGTCTGACCATGATGACTAAAGATGATATCATTCCAAACAAAATGAAAAATGAAATTATTTTTATTTTAAATGTGAAACAAAATTATTTTCAAAAATTATTTCTGACAAATCAGAAAAATCAGATAAACATGTAGGAGAGATGTCAAAATTTAAAGAAAAGTTTGTAGGAAGAAAATGGATGTCAGTTTTCCTTGTTTACGACCTGAAGGTCAAATTTAGTTATATTTGTGATGTTGTMTTTGGTGCCCAGGCTCTGTGGACTAAGGTTTGTGAACCCAGATTTTGAGCACAAATGAAATGGGTTTCTAACAAGGGAGAARTTGTACTTCTAATATGTTTCAGTTGTCTTTTTTCATCTTATAATCTTTTCTTTATTAATGAATAACTTATGAAATTTAAAAGTTATTTATTTAAAGTGACAGTTGTTGACTATTTTGAAAGTAAAGACTATTTAAAATTACTAAAATCACACCAACGACAATTGCTTTTTAAATATTTAACACACACACATATAACTATATATCATAGTTATAAGTAATGCATCAAAAAACTATGACTATAACCTATACCTAAAGGCATAAATAAAKAAAATTTATAATTTGCTTAGTTCATGAACAAATTGCCTTTTATATATGTTGCCAGTGTAATGACTTTAATGACTTTCTTGCTATTCTATATAGCATTATTAATAAATATTATTTTCTTTGAGCATGTCTGGCAAAACAGTAGCCCAGGAGAGACTCTGAATTGAAAAAAAGTCAGGGTACAGTCTTAGGTTAAAGACATTATGAAAAACAACATAGTGTAACTTTAAGGGTTCACAAGTTACAATTTATCTCTTCATGCCAGTCCATAGAAGAAAATCTTTGATATTTAGTAGTTAACATCGTCTTTCTGAAGCTTCTTTTGGAAGAGTTTTCAGATCCTACAAATCCTTTTACTGTCCTATAGAATTAGTACATACTAGAACATTGGTTAATTCTGATCTTTAAAGTACTTAATCACTGACTCTTTAGGAGGCTTTCTGCAATTTCTAATTAGTGGCAGCTCTCACAGAATTCAAAATGTTAGCACTGCATGGATCATGACATCACAAAGATGACTGATAACTTCTCTGCAAATGTTAAGTCCATGCACACAAAAGTAGTTAGACTCATTTCCAACTCTTCCCTACTGTCTTGTTTCATTTCTCCTGTTCATGGGTTTGTAACATGAACGTGGACAATTTTTCCTTGTTTTGATTATTGTCTGTGTGACATGGTGCTGAGATGGAGTTCAGGCTGTCCTGGAACTCACTAGGTAGTCCATTCTGGCCTTGAACTTGTAATGTCTTATACCTCAGRCTTCCCAAGTGCTTGGATTGTAGGCATAGACTACCATGCTGTGTTGAGTTTTACTGTTCAAAGGTATCATGATTTTCCAAAAATTGTGCAACCAAGAAAWTTTTTTATTGGRGAATTCATTGCTTTATGTGCTTCTTTCAAAGAGTAGAACAAAATTGTGCAGTTTATGAAACTCTGTAAATAACTATTTAAAATTCTCTAATTTCTCCAAATTCAACATCAGCCTAAACCATACATGGATCATTCAACTTAATCATAATTAAAGTTTGATGCAAATATATATTTATTTTTCTACTTAAAAACACTAAATATTAAAAACACTAAAACTTAAAATATTTTAGATGCTGAAAATAACTTTACAATGTGTTTGCTTTGAAATTCAAGGTTCTGTCAAGTGTATTGACTATAAAATAAAAACCTTGAGCTAATATGACTAACTATCATAGTAAAGTCCAGCAACTGAAAAATAACTTAAAAGTATCTGAGAAATTTGGTGATATATACTTAGCACTGTGTTGTTATTTCCATAATCATACAACAATAGGAGCTCCTTATCAAGGGTCACATGGGACAAGTTGCTTGGTATCCTTGATTTCAGGGTGATTTAAAAAGTAGATAAGTTATTTGGGCCTTTTTTTCCCCTCTGTATTTTTATTTTTTTCAGAATAAAAACTAGTATATAACAGTGTTGAAAAAAACACATTGCCTCTACAAATACCATAAAATCCAGCGTAAACTTTCTTGCTTTCTGAGGCTCCATTTAACATTTCATGGGTGTCTAATTGTCCAAAGTTTTCAGTTCCTCAAGCAGACCATTTAAGTGATTACATGTCCTGCTATAATGGATCATGTCTTACATTATTTTGGATGATTAAAATGTATTACTTCTTTTGTGTATCATTTAATGGTTATAATCAAAATCTTGTCACAATGATATTAATGACTAGTTGCATAGAATATATACATCCTGTTCCAATGGATAAATATCATTGCCCTTTTACATTCTTTGTTATACTGTGGATTATTTTCCAATCAAAGCATCATTTCAATGGTCCCATCAACTGTACACCCTCTTCACAGAACCTTTCCCCCCTCCCCTAATGCACAGCTACTTCCAGTGTGAAAGAAATAAATGCTCACAAGTGAGAGGCTGCTGTTCTACGAGATCAATTTCTATCTCTTGCCAGATCAGATGGCTTGTGTACAGAAGTCACATTTTCATTATCGTCCTCCCATTAATCTCATGCGGAATCCCATTTCCCACTCATGTTTCTTAAATGGAGTGAGCAGGTAGAGCTGTATTAGCAATCTGCAGACTTGCATACATACACTGCAGACAATATTTCAGGGCGATGGAAATGTCYGCTCTTGAAGAGTCCTCTATGGTTACTATAGTAGTAAGTCTTCCCACACACGGTCTGTATAACCCAGCTTCTCCGAGGGAGAGTCTGCTTCCACTGGGAATATTATGTAAAATAATCAAATGTGTAATACTCTGTTGTTATTGCTTCTCACTGCTTAGCAGGGAGGCGTTTGACTGGAATACTATGATATAAAATGCCTCTTTTTCCTGTACGTCATTTTCATTCATTTCCACAAGGTAATGTTACTCATCTTGCTTCCCCAATTACAGTAGCCAAATTGAATACAGGTGATTCCCCAACTGTTATGCACAGAAGGAAGTTTTCTTATCAATATCTCAAGTATTTCCTCTCTTGATACAAGGTTGTAGTAGAAATGGCATTATATTATAGGAAGTATATATAATTGGTGCAAAAATGCTCTATATTCAGATCCTGGCTATATTGTTTATTAACCAGGTGCATGGAAGGAATCAAGTACTGGCCATGTTTGGCACATGCTTTATTATCTAAAGTAGTTAAAATATGGAGGTAGGATTTTTCAGTACAAGGAAGGCAATAAAATATCCCATAGTTCTTTTCTGTAAACATCAGTGCCATATATCCTTAACTCCCTACTAACTAATCTCTCTCTCTACTCCTAATATTTTCAACACATATCCAAATATAAACAGAACTTCATGTTTCAGAGTGGACTTCCCATGGAGTGATAGATATAAAGCTGTGCTTTTCTAGAAAACCTATAGTCTTTGATTTGAGTTGACTATAAAATGAATAATAAAAGCCATAGCTTGATTTTAGAAAAAAAATCGTGTTATAGTTTTCTTTGTGTGCACTTGATGATAAATGTATTGTAATTTCATCCATTAGAGCCTGGTTGTTAGCAATACCTAGCAGATGAATAAATGACTTAGTGGCAGATATTTTTGGAAGTATACATATCATTGGATCATTCTCAGTGTTAACTATCAGCTTGCCAGATCTAGACTCATCTGGGAAATGGGCTGATAGGCATGTTTGTGGGGTGTTATCTTGATAATATTAGCTGATGTGAAAAGACTCTCCCTCTGTGGGCAGCACTGTTCCCTGGCTGGGATCAACAATATAGATGGAGAAAAAGATCTGAGCAGCAGCAGGCATTACTTGTTTTCTGTTCCTGACTATAAATGTGTACCCGGCTGCTTCAGTGTCCTGTTGCCTTGACGTCCCTGTGATAATGGACTGCGTGCTTGATCTGTAAGCCAGAATTAATCATTTCCCTCTTAAACTGATTTTTATCAGAGTATTTTAATTACAGCAATAGGAAACTAAATTACAACAATAGAAACTAAAACGGGTAATTTCTCAGAGATATAACAAATGAGGAAATCCAGTTGTGCCCTGTAGCCCATTGAAATAAAACATTCTGAGAGTGTTATGGGGATGGGCAGGAACAGGGGGATCTAGTCAAGAGAAGAATAATAGGAATATCTACCTTTCCTTACCTTACTGCCTGACTTAATGGTACCTATCTTCTAAAACTCTGAATATTAAATAAGTTAACTCATTWTAAGTCACACAATCAAGTGCTCAGCATATATTAATGACTGTTGCAATAACATCCATTATTCCTATCATTGCATTAAGTAAGCACTGTAGGCATACCTTATTGCTTTTAACAAATAAAGACATCTTATTTATTAAAAGAATTAAGTATATTAAAATGAAAATTCAAATTCTAATATAACATGAATTTATAAGTATATGTCACAGTAGCCATTGTCTACTGGAATTGAATACTAAGGTGTCTACAATTCTCATAATGCATGTACAGGTGGACTTGAGGCCTGAGGTGCACAATTATTAGTTCTTCTGAAGCTCAGTTGAAATAATCAGAGTTGCACAGCTGTACAATGACTTAACTTTCTCAATCRTTTCTTCCCCTTGCTAATTAAAATTTTACTTTACTTAAGTTTACTTTGGAGTAGGAAATTACAAATGGGACAAGCAATCTTAAGTTTTTGTCATACTCATAAGCCCTTGGTTTCAGCCAGGGCAGGTAAACACAAGTGTAGCGATGCAGATGCCTTGGTTAGAGATAGCGCTGGCCCTGTTACTGAGTGTTCTCTTCACAAACAGATGGGAAATTCTCTCTGCATGTGAAAACAGAAGGGGAAAGAATAAGTTATTTTTCTTTTAAAAGGATAACTCTTACTGGATCCTAAACAAATCATTTTTTCTAGGACTCTTTCCATAGCATATCATATATAACAACAACAATTCTACATNTAAGTCACACAATCAAGTGCTCAGCATATATTAATGACTGTTGCAATAACATCCATTATTCCTATCATTGCATTAAGTAAGCACTGTAGGCATACCTTATTGCTTTTAACAAATAAAGACATCTTATTTATTAAAAGAATTAAGTATATTAAAATGAAAATTCAAATTCTAATATAACATGAATTTATAAGTATATGTCACAGTAGCCATTGTCTACTGGAATTGAATACTAAGGTGTCTACAATTCTCATAATGCATGTACAGGTGGACTTGAGGCCTGAGGTGCACAATTATTAGTTCTTCTGAAGCTCAGTTGAAATAATCAGAGTTGCACAGCTGTACAATGACTTAACTTTCTCAATCRTTTCTTCCCCTTGCTAATTAAAATTTTACTTTACTTAAGTTTACTTTGGAGTAGGAAATTACAAATGGGACAAGCAATCTTAAGTTTTTGTCATACTCATAAGCCCTTGGTTTCAGCCAGGGCAGGTAAACACAAGTGTAGCGATGCAGATGCCTTGGTTAGAGATAGCGCTGGCCCTGTTACTGAGTGTTCTCTTCACAAACAGATGGGAAATTCTCTCTGCATGTGAAAACAGAAGGGGAAAGAATAAGTTATTTTTCTTTTAAAAGGATAACTCTTACTGGATCCTAAACAAATCATTTTTTCTAGGACTCTTTCCATAGCATATCATATATAACAACAACAATTCTACATKAATCCAGTTCCTCCCTCATTTATTTATAAGTATATTACTAATTCTCCACACTTCTACACTCAAATTGAGTTCATACTTTGATAACACTGAAATTGTAATATTGATCCTCATGCTTAAAACCTTAAATATAATGATATCCTATATATTTAGATTCACCTAATCACCTGAACGCATTCTCAAACGTTCTTTTAGGGTATAGACAGGGCAATCATCTCCTTCCACCATTTTGTGCACCGTTTCTCACCACTCTGAACTTGTTTTTATAGATCCTTAAGCACATCAAGCTCCAAGCTCCTTTAGGTGTGTGATTCTGGACATGGGTGTTTCTCTGTCTTCAATACTTCTTTATTTCCTTCAGACACCCTTGTCCTGAACCATTTCCCAGTGGAGTCTGGAAAGATTTCTTTTCCTGGATCATAGATTAYTTGACCTTCATTTGCCTCTAGGAAGAAGACTGAATGGCAGCAGTATGTCCAAGGATGTTACCTCCAGCCATTTACCTCTCCATCGTCTACACTGCGAAGTGTGACCATGGCGGAGAGAGAAGTCACAGTACACTCGTGGGGAAGTCAAAGTCAAAGTGCAAATGTCTTACTGCGGAGAGGTCTTTTTCCTCTTAGGGTGGAGCACGGTTCTTTGAGAATTTTGTACAATGTGTTTGGACAATATTCACTCCCTCCCCCAATTCCTGCCAGATCCACTCTTCTTCTCTACCCACTCAACTTTGTATGTTCTTTTTTCATTTGTACTTATAAAGTCCAATTTGTGCTTCCTGTTTCATGGGTGTGTGGCCTTCTGCTAGCATATAATSGACTACCATAGGCTGTACTCTTAGGGAAAACCCACTAGCTCTCTCCCAGCAGCTATCAATTGATAATAGCTTCTCAGACAGAATTTCATGTCTCCCCTCTCAATGTTGGTAGTTGCTCTAGGCTTTAATTAAGACATGTGAATCACATCCCTTCCTGCAAAGGCTCAGGGATCATTGCTAAAGAGTGATTGGAAAGACGGTAAGAGCCAGAGGTGGTGAATGACTGACTACAAGGTTACAGCATCCTTGGACACAACAGGGTAATGATGCACAGGAACCCACAGCAGCTATGAGAGGATGTCCAAACCCTGTGTAAGCTGCACTTGTGAGGTTATTAAGCCAGGCCAATATGATCAGTATCTCAGGAAAAAATGTAAAAGGAATCGGAGTCATCCTAGAGAAAGGAGTTCCAGGATCATCGAGTTTGATATATCAACATAAGGGTTTTCTCAAATGTATATTTCCCAGGCCATTTGGAGACAATATGAATCTCCTACAAACATGATGGGTTTCAAAGCTTTTTACAAAGTGGAGAAAAAATGTTTTGCAGATCACACCAATTTTTGATAGTTTTGCACGGTTTTAATTGAGACCAGCCCACTGTAACACCATGCTAATCCTATATACTCACTATATTAAACTTGCTTAATAGAATAATTGCTTCTAATACATTAATATAAATGACCAACTTTTAAAAATACAGCTGAATGCCATATTTCTGTTTTCTTCTGCAGTGAGTGTGGCTTTACCACAAACATCTTGGAAAAACGTGGCTTCTCCCATCTGGTACAAATGAATGTGAACCAGACCCTCACACTCCTCATATTGCCTTTTGTCTATTCTGGGCGCACAAAGCATACAATCCGAAGGGAAGGTAAATAAGAGACCCTGCCACTCTCTGTATGCTCAGAAGCTCGCTGTGTTAAATAGGCTGCAGTGCACCCTGGGAAGTSCTGGCTCTGTGCCCACAGCTCTATTTGCTGGAGTAGCTCATGTTGAAAGCCTGCCCAACCTCAGCTGTAGACTTGGAAGACACAAAGCAAGCAATTTGGCTTTCCCAATCATCAGCCCAGCGAGGCAGGAAGGAATCCAGCAACAACAAAGATGCCTTAATTTTTAAGGAACCAGCCCTACAGGACTGGGAGCATTTAAAGGAGCTCAGTCTGTTCTGTAAACTCATTTAGTTCTCTCTCTCT
>BDUI01000589.1:23061-34054 GCA_002335545.1 Apodemus speciosus | reverse complement strand
GGGAGACATCCAGCAATAATCAATCGCCAATCAGTCATGGAAAGTGCTTACTCTGCTCCTGCAGGCGCCTCTTCATTACTCCCTGAATACCAACCTCAAGAGAGGGAAGATAAGGTTCCTAAGCATGAATAAAGCATAGTTTCTGCACAGTGAAACCTGAACGGGAAAGCAACTTAAACTGGGTTTAGGAGACGATTTTGTTTTCCTCTTTGGATTTTCTTTGCCTTAAAAAAAATAGTTATTTCTCTAAATGGTATTAAAAATAACTGAAGTRATATGAAAGTCTGCTTTCATTAAAAACTGGAAATGCAACATCTCCTAAGTGGGGACATGTAAATGGCAGAATGGGAATTGATTACTTTATGTAGACACATTTCTATAAATATAGATTTAAGAACTCTGAACCCTGGGGATATGTGGTGAGCGAAGAGATGGCAGCAACAGCTTAAGAACGTCCAGAGATTAATCGTAATGTTAATTTGAGATAAAAGCTGAATAGTTAAATCTATGTGATCACAGGTTGGAGTTCACAAACAGAACACTTGAGGGCTTTGAATTGCAGAGGGTTTGGGTTGGATGTTGTAATTTTGTCCTCTTGAAATCTGTACAGAATCATGCTGAATCCCAACATTAAGCAAAAGAGCCATGGCTTCCTGTCTGCCTGCTTCCTCCTGAAGCACATGCATTCTCTTTTCCTGGTGCTGGTGCCCGCCCTGCCCCATTTGGCAGAACACACGCTTACAGGAGGCAAGCTGGTGAGGGAGAGGATTCCTAATGTATTTCCATAGTGAAAAACAGGTTTGCCAAAATAGTTGGACTTGATGAGAGGGGTGAACAGCTGTATTTGGTTTATAATAAATCTTTCACAAATCAGTAAAGGCAAAGAGACAGCACAACTGCWGCCTATAAAAACGGAAAATATTAAACAACAGGCAGTGAAGTTGTTAAACTTTCCCACAGACAAGGCAGGTTTGGGGGCCGGGAGGGGGGGTGGAATAAAAGCGTCCCAAAAAATCCACACATGCAACTCACATGAAAAGTGGACCAAATCACATCAGAAGAGGGAGAGGAATTATTGCTGATTAGAAGGAAAATCCTGCTAAGGTGACTTTCCTGGGCATCAAGATGACGGTGTCCACAGCCGTTTCCTGCTCCTATTTCTGAATGTTAGTGCAGAATAATTACTTGCTTGCCAAAAATGACAGGACATTGACCCTGCAGACTTATTGAATTCTCATTGCTTGCCTCCAGGCCATGTCGGGGGTTATTCAATTTTGCCTGAGGAGGACAATCTATTATGAGAGATGAGTCAAGAAGGCCTGCTTCTTGATTGCCCACCAAAACCATTATCGCGGCACAGAGAGGACATTGGCAGGCAGTGGACAGACAAGGTATCACTGATCTCGATTACCCAGGGACAAGATACAATTTACATTACTTGAAGCCACAGGACAGAGGGCAATCAGCCCTGGGAATAGGGCGGCAGCCCTGGAGTGAGCAGGTATTAGCAACAGAACAGCAGTGGAGCCGCTTGCTTATGCTAGATGTGACCTTTAGCCCTACAAGGTAGTAACTGATTGGTTTGATCT
The DNA here is from genome assembly GCA_002335545.1 of Apodemus speciosus. Classification (NCBI taxonomy): domain Eukaryota; kingdom Metazoa; phylum Chordata; class Mammalia; order Rodentia; family Muridae; genus Apodemus; species Apodemus speciosus. The sequence goes on along the minus strand of BDUI01000589.1, from coordinate 32,465 downwards.
GTAATTATGTAAATAATTTTTACACCAATGCACAGAATTGTTCTTAGGGGCTGGAAGCCAGAACAYACGAAAATATGAGCGTCTTCTGCTCGTTTTAATTTTACCCRACCATTCAGGAGATTTTTTCATAAGGCAATTTCAAAGCAATAGCAGTTGTTTTTGACCTAGGGTACTTGTTGCAATCAAAATTACTTGCCAGCAGGGAGAGAACGGCTTCAGTTTTGCAGCTGTCATATTTCCCCCACAATTCTGGATAATCAGTGAGYGGATCTTTCAGGCAAAGGCCCCAGTGTGTACTGTGTAGGGAGTAATGTTGTAAAATTTTGATTTGAGGCTCTGCTCAATATGTCAATTTTACGGGGCTAATGATAACGTATAAGGAAGTCTAGTAATTTTTCTCTTTAGGTTTGATCGTTAGCTAAACCTTACTGGATCCCAATATCCTGTTAAACCATTCTGCTAAATTGGAAAATCGTACACTATTTTTATTTCAGTCGATGAGCAGTGCTTTATTACATGTTCTAAAAACTGATTTAATTGAGAAAAAGAAATGCTCTCTCTTTTCTCCGGATTAGAAAGGTCAGGGTCTGTGGAAGGAGTTCTAAATATAATGATATGTTCAATTTAACATATTGGAATAATATTATGCTCAAAAGACCTAGTAACAGAGAGGATTTTGCAGTCTTGGGATTTCCTGTCAGCGGGAGATACAATTCCAATAGCAACAGTGGATCACGTTTTCTAGATAATTGCGTAAGAGTCCATGGGAAAGGGCCGCAAATATGAAAAGCAGCGTGTGTTATTTCTGAATTCTCCTGCTATGCTATTAGTAGATCTGCAGACGCTGAGAAGCAAATAATCTTGCATTCCCCCATGAACACTGGCTAATTAGGGCGCAGAACAAGAGTGATCTGTGAACAAACCCCCGCAAAACAAAAGCTCTCATCTGTGATCTTATCCTGAATCAAATTAGCGACTAGAGAAAATCATATTAATTTAACATTGATTTAACATTGCAATGTATCAGGAAAAAAAAAAAGAATCAAAAATAACTGCCCTGCCTCACTTCAATAATCAAAGTAGTCTGTTTGAGTGCGAGCCTAGTTGGTGGTACTCAAGTTGGTCTATTGTCAGCTCCTGTTTGGGGTTAATGACATTGACACTGAGCACAATGAAWAGGCGAGGCACCTACTAAGTCCTGTACAAAATAGGTACTAAAAACATTGACTCRTTTATATATAAAGCAACATTTTTGGTAAATAAGTAAGTAAATAAATAACAAATAAATAAATGGTTTTTCAGTTAAAGCATATTAGAATGTGTGTCAGCAAAATGACTAATTTTGGTTTGCATTTTAGGAGAAGGTCATAGGTCCCCACTTTTAAGCTTGCAAGAGATTATATAACATAGCAGATTCTGACAGGAAATTTCCAGCCGAGAGTCTTTGGGCTAAAATTATACTGTATAGCCTTGTACGAATTACGGAAACTTTCTTGTTTCTGTCTCTTCATTCATAGAATGGGAATAACAATTAYGTTTATTTCACAAGGTGGCTGAAAGTGTTGATTTTAAAAAACTATTCATAGGAGATGTTTATAATATACTCACTTCAAACTTTGGTTTCACTAATGTTGTTTATTGTTGAGTATAGAGAACACTCAATAAATAACAAATAATATTTATGTGTGATAAGAGCGTGAGTTATCCACAATAAAACTCTGACATAAATTGTAAACGAGATATGAAATGTTCAATTCCATAAAGCATGAATGTATTTTATGGTGAAATTAATGAGAAGATCTGGGGAAAATCTCCGCAGCTGGTTTTTGGGACAAGACAGAGATCTGCTAATCCAATGTCAGTCATAGAATGTTTTAGCCCAGTTTCTCACGTTTTGTGTCCACACTTGTGCACGGATTTGTGTCCCCGTTTTCACAGATTTGCTGGAAATCTTACCGCCACAGGCGACTGGCTTCTCAGAGCTTCACATTGTAGACAGCACCCTACATGAAAACTAAATTCTAGATGAATACTCTGGCTCTGGATCCAGACAAACCTGTTTCATTTGTTGACTCGGCCACTCACTAGTTAAGTGAGCTTAACAAATTACTGAGTTGTTTTCCATATCTTTAAAATTTCAATATATTAATAATACTCACCCTCAGTTCCTAGTAAACAGTAAGTAGATGTAAAAATCCACTTTAATTACATAGTACAGATACAAAACAATGTACTTTCTAAACCTATTGCTTTCAAAATCTTTTCTTCTTTTGCAGTTCTAAATGCCCAAGTAAGGGTTTGGGGTTTTTGCTTCCAGTCCACTTTAACAAGAATAGAGTATTTCTATATTGCTTGGCTTAGTATCATAAAGACAGTATTGTCATATATATATATATATATATATATACATATATACATATATATACATATATATATGACACATATATGTTTGCCATTTGTCTTGTCCTTTCTGAAGAACCAACTACKACAAACRAAGTCTCCTGGATCTAATACACAAGCATGAAAGAAAAGATGTGTCATGGTTAGAAATAAGACAGCAGCATTTTACTAGCAATTATTCCAGCATTATGCAAGATTCCCTTTTCCATATGGTCAATTTTCTGAGTTAAAGTGAAATCTAAGTGTAAGCTATGAAGTCTCAGTAGTACATTTAGCACAGAAATAGGTGTGGACGGGCTGCTGTTTATGTGTACCTCTAGGTAGAAGTCACCCACATCAACATGCAGAATAGTCCAACACATGTAAGATGTCTCTTCCCTYTTCTTATTTCCTACTCAGAAAGCTTAGTTCTGATGCCTCAATGATACCATTTATCATTTGTGTTTTACAAAAATAAATAACACAATATGTGTTCTTTAAAAATCTTTGCTATCTTTTGCTCAGCTCAATGATTCTGAGTGCATCCAGCTGTGACCCAGAAGCCTCTACTACATACTGTTCTGTATACAGACATACCTAGCTCTGTTTACATATTTTCATATGTTTGGATTTTAATCACTTACAGTTTGGAAACTTTGTAAGTAAAGCCAACAGTGAATTATGTGGAGATAGATGGAAGAGAGAGACAGACATTTGATGGAGATAAAACTGCATTTATTATGAAATCATTTATGAGTAGAGTAGCATTTTCGGTACAGTGGAATTGTACTTACCATTGCTAGATATCTTTATTCCTATCTAAAACCAATTCACAATCTCACCCACGAGGTTTGGATTCCCTGCTGCTCYACAGCTTCTTCAGCCTCTGATGTCATCAGTCTCGTGAGCCTTAGCCTTTTAGTGGCGTGTCTATCTCCCTGTGGATATGATTTGCTTTCTTTTGACAAATAGTTGTTAAGAATTTTGAAAATATATTTACTACTCAGCTTGGTACAAATTTTGGGAATTACTCATAAGCATTTTTCAGCGAGATTCTTTCTGTTGCTATTGCTTTTCTAGGGTCCTTGATACTCTAGAGACACAAGGCCCTTGACATAGTTTTATGTCTTGTATATAGTTTTTCCTAATTTGTAAACTGCCTGCTCAATCTTCTCCTTCAATTACCATTAAATTATATGAAATGCAGAAGTATTGTGATAAAGGTAAGCAAACAAGCTGAGAATCTACAATAAAGAATTGATGTGCAGACTGACTCCTGGGCTACACTTTATCTGTAAAATAAGCACCCACTTGACCAACACCAAGGGGAGTCAACTTTACATTGTTGTCCACACAGTCATGCTGAAGTAAGTATTTTGTTTGTTCTCCATCATTCTCAGACAATTTTAATTAGAGATTAAAATCTCTCTCCTCATGACTATCTCCTAAAACATAATATTGATGCCTCTTAACATTTCTACTTCTGCTTCTCAAAATATTAATGCAGTTTGAGGTCTTACTTTCTTACCTTTAAAAATACTTCTCTTAAAATACTTCTTAATACTTAAGAAGTATTAAGTATTCTCTTAATACCTCTTCTAAAAGTACTTCTCAGCACATCTTTCCAAGTGATCTGAGATACCAACTTCATCAACTTCTAATTTRGATATGATGATAGGCTTTCTACTCTCTTTTTATGGTCTATGTGACCTTGTACCAAAAACTTYATATAAAACAATTTTTATTGTTGAAGGAGAAAGATTATCTGGTACTGAACAATAAAATTCTTTGTGTTGGACCTGACGAACAYTTCCATCAATAAATATAGTAGTTGGATGATTAACACACATCATACAAAAAGAATCCAAAGGCATACTTCCTTTACAGTGGGAATATAATAAACACACACTTGGGCTAGCATAGGAAGAACAGTTGAGAAGGACAGAAGGATTYCCGTGGGCTTTTTGCAATCCTGTTTGACATAAGAAAGAAACTTTAGTATACAAACAACATAAAACAAAACTTTTTTGTCTCTAGCTTGTGCATTTTATGCCATGAGCTCTAGTCTAATTCAAAGGACTACATAAGTTATAGCGTATATATCRGTCAAATCCTAAAATGAGCATATGAAACATTTTAAAATGTGAAAAATAAAGATGCTCTAAGATGTTAGTTTATATGGATTTGCCTAAAATAAAACCCCAAGTTCACATGATAGTTAGCAATAGCTCAAGAATAAGTCTGTTATTTTATTTGCTTTTTAGAGTCTAAATTAATGAATGCCCTAGAATACTGTAGAAATGTTTTGCCATAGATTCTCTAGAAATACAGAGGAGAATAAGAATAAAAAGGAATTTCAGTGATCAACTTGAAACTCATTCCTGTATATAGCTGGGAAATCATTTTTTTAAACACAAGGAAGTTGTAAGAAATATCTAACAAATTTTGAATGGAAGGAAAAGGGAAGGAGCTCTACATTGCTTATTGAGCTTAAAGTGTACTTAAAAGACCATAAAGCAGTCACAGCGTCTGCATTTCACACAGTGTCTGCAGGTGCTAAACACTTAACAGGCCTGAGAGGACTTTACAATTTTGACAGTGATACACACATAACAGACTCCGAAGTGATCTTTGGAAATGCTATGCTAAGTTCTTTGAAAGCATAGTGGAAGAAGTCTCTGCCTTCCTCMAAAGAGTCCTATGTCCCAGCAGCAACACAGAACCCAGGCAGGGGACAGGGAGCAGAGAGCAGGGGACACTCTTAGTCTGGCAATCTAACTAATCCRATACCTTCCCTTTTCTCTTAATAAGTCATTGTGGTATTGTGCAGTTGTTGTTTTGCTTGTTTGTGTTTTTTTTTTTTTTGGTTGTTGTTTTTGTTGATCAAGAGAGCAGATGGTAGGAAGTGGAGAGAATACAGCAAGCAGGGGAGAGCTATAGAACACTAAGGTCCAGTTGCCAGTGGCCAACAACCTGCAGGTAAAATAAAACATGGTCCTAAAGGCTCAACAACGTCCCCAAACAGTACTACTTCCTAGAACCAAAATACAAACACTTGCCTATGGAGAACACTGAATATTCAAAAAAAAAAAAAAAAGACGGAATCCAAATGACTTGTTCATATCAACAGGACAAGCAACCTTTCTGTATGTGAAGACATACCGTCTGTTATGCTGAACACTGCAAAATTGCTTTACTATTCAGCTATTAATTTACTTTCTTTCTGCACTTTTTTATTAACACTTTTGAGAGTTTATCGAACGTATTTTGAGCCTGCTCATCAACTCCTCTCCTACCACCCTTCCCACCTTCTCACCTCTTCCCACCCAACAAAACAGATATTCCTTTTCCTCTTTCTCCGTTGAGTCTAGTTAGTTTGTATTTTACAGCTTGACYTGAAAGTGGGGCCTACCCTGGCTTTTATATGTGCTCAGCTTTCCTTCATCAGAGAAGTGGACACTCCTTATCCTAGCAGCTCTAACATCCAACAGTGCCACGGTTTATAAGAATATATCTCTACCTTCTCCCTCTGTGTCGGAATTTTGTCTGGCTATCGTTTTTGAAAGTCTTGTGCACGTGTCATAATCCCCATGAGTTCCCATGTGTATCTGACCRGTTATGTCTGTTTTCTTAATGCTAATTACCAACTCTAGCTCTTGCAGTCTTGCTTCCTCCTTTTCTGCAACAGTTACAGAGGAGCTTTTGTGGCGGAGGGCTGTGATATCAATGGACCCATTAGGGCCGATCAGCTCATAATCTTAYGTTCTTTGCATGTTGACCAATGGGAGTCTCTGAGTTAGCTGCTCTAATGAGGGTTGAGAGATACTCTGATCCAAATAGAAATAAAAGTACCAGCAAGGGAAGTCATTACATTATTGTAATATGTCGATGTAATATGTTGATCAGAACTAGTCTTTCATTTCAAACTAAAACATATCATTTATCTCATATATTTTACTCATCTTAGGAAATATAAAATTGCTTGTTGTTTTGTGAAGAGGCCTAGAAAAACTGTCCTTAGATCAGAGATTTTTGAGGGTGAGTGGGGGTGATAGTTTGAGATGGGCTTTCTCTGCATAGCCCTGGACATTGTTCTATTGACCAGGCTGTCCTCCAACTCAGAGATYTACCTGCCTTTACCTCCCAAGTGCTGGGATTAAAGGCATGTGTTACCACCACATGGCCAGTCGCTTRTGTTTAATGCTAGTATGAAACTTTAATCAGATTATTAAAATTCGTAAACGTCATTTCTATATTTGTATAAAAAACATCATACTATTTATCTCGATTTTTTGGTAGATACTATAAATGTTTCTATAATTAGAGTTAAATAAATGAAAGATTAAAATCAAGTTTAAGATAGCAACTAAAAACTAAACCAAATTTATCATAAAACCATGAAATTAAGAGGGGTAAGACAATAATAATAACTATAATAACTTATGTGACCTACCATAGAAGAGTATAAACAGATAATTAACATCCTAATGAATGAAACAATGGGTTATTGGAGAGTAACTACATAATCTCTGCTTGTAAGTCATAAACAGACTTACTAACATGGCCTTAATTTATAAAAGTTTGAAGAAGTAGCTGTTATAATAATGTTCATAATGAGTATAAAATACAAAATATTAATATTTTGTCTATAATTAGTACATTAAGGTAACCAGTATTTAGTGTGGTAGATATTTGCCAGCACAGTAAGTTCAATAAATTAACAACTAAATGCAGTATATTACAAGTTTTACTCTTTCCAAGAGCAAAATCAGCTTCATTGTGACTGGCACCATACATTATTCAATATTCATTGTTCTTTGTCTCTGAGCTAGTACATTTGTTGATTATCATATGAATCAATACACATGAATGTTGGCATGTCCTATTTTGATATCTACAGCCTTCAATTGTATAGACKCTGAAATATCCCCTTGTAGAGAAATTTTATAATGAACTGAATCACACTCCTTTTGGTTAAGTAAATAACAACTCTAGCATTTTATCTTAATTTTCAGTATATACCACCAAAATATGCTCCCTGCTATTACTTGATAAATACAATGGCATTTTATCTAGTTTTGGACCAAATACATATGCCTCTTCTTCAGATTTAATTTGCTTTAATCTTCTATATAAACTGGATTTCTCCCTTAGTTTTGACATTCCAAGTAAGGAAACGTTATCTTTCTACTTTGGCAGTGCTCATTAGGTCATATTCTCCATCATTTAGAAACACTTCCAGTTAATCTTTTTAATTTCCCATTTACTTTGTAGTTACTTATAGACAATTAAGTCCAGTATGTTAATATCACTTATCACTTATATTTTGTCTTTGCATGTTGAACTCCCTCCTCTCTCCATTGTGCATGTTGAGATTATTTGGGCTAAGCAAAAGATCCTTTCTTAATACCCAATTTAAAGCCAACTTAATGAGCCCTGCCAGTTCTGAACACAGCAGGGAGTTTGGTATCCCATCTGGTTAAGTGGAGACTACAATAACTTCCATGATGAGGACATCTGTTTAGAAAAAAACAGAGTTCCACAAATCCAAAACTCCTTCCTGTGCCATTAGTGCACCCAACATGGGYGTCKGAGCTTTATTCTCTTCTTTTATGACAGCAAGGTCTTCAGGCCAACTTCCTTTCTTGTTTCTCGGAAAGTTCCCAGAGACACGTACAACAAAGTTTCACTCATGAACTCATGTTTTGTCAAGCACAGCTGTATTCTGTGTAATTGATTATGTTTATTTTCATCATGTGTGTTTAGCATGGTTAAAACTTATAGACCTTGGGGAATTAGCAGTAACAGTTTGTCTAGGGTTCACCACATTAGAGGCATCTAAATACAGTGTTTTCTTTTGTCTTGACTATGAGGGCATCGATGTGTTGTTGTGTGTGCCTCTCTAAGAAACATTTCACTCTTCATTCACTCTCTGTAACATGAAAGAGTTGTACAAATATTTCTGCTCCCTCTTTGGAAATGTTCACTTTGAGGTTATATGGTACATGTTATTAATTATGTTTGGGCATGCCATTATCAGTTGGTTTCTGCATTTTGAGCAGTTTTGGCTTTCTGCAATGKTCTACACTTTCCTCAAATGATAAGGTGCTTTGATGAGAGATGAGAGCTAGACTTATTTGTGGATATAAAAATAAGCATGTTAAATGCAGTTAGGAACAATATTGGTTTAGGAAAATGACAGTAGTATTTTCTATAAGATCCATAACCTCACTATGTATGGCTGGTTGAGTAGGTTTATTGGTCCAGACATCAGTTCCCTTCTGCTGACTGAGTCTTAAGTCCAATTTTATAGCTGTTAGGTACTTTAAGAATATTTTGCATTAGTTGTCATTGTTTTGGTCCCTAATCATCAAAGTCATTCAGTCTGCTATGAGTTTTTTCCATTTACATAACACAGGGAAAYCATATTGATAAAATGTGAAATATATGACTGCCAAAACAAGACCTGAACAATGACACCACCAACTGACATGCCAACATAGATGAGGAAATCTCATAAAGCTCCCCTCCTAGATGAAGAGCTTGAGGCCATTAGCAGGTGCTGCAAATAAGTCTTTCCCAATGATGAGTCCCTTAAATGGTTACTCAATACCAGTAGTCAACCTTAAAACTTTGTAATTATAAGCAATATGTATGGGTCAACAGTACTAATGTGGCCTCAGGCCAAGTTGATGCCTGTGGCTTGGGCTGCCACCTAAGGCCATGGTGATCTGTGGATCTATGGGTCTGCGTTGATGTCTATGGCCCTTGTTTCTACTGAAGGACATATGAATGCCCACAGTCTGTGCTCCTCCTGAGGCTGTGTTGATGTCCATGGTCCAGGCTGCCTCCAAGGGCCTTGTCTAGATTTGTGGTCTTACTGCAGACAAGAGTCATGTTTGTTGTCTGTGCTATCACCAGAAACAATGAGGATGCCCCTGAGCAGAGCTCTACTGATTATAAAGAGTAAGGAAGTGAGCTGGCAGTGCTATTGATGACCGATGATGCACCATGGAGAAAGAACA
>BDUI01000588.1:216079-228933 GCA_002335545.1 Apodemus speciosus | reverse complement strand
AAAAAACCAGAAAACAAACCATTTTGTTTTATATTGAGTCAGGATCTCCTTGTAGCTCCCACTGGTTGTGAAGTTGATATGTGGCTGTGGATGGCCTTGCTTACCCTCATGCTTTCACTTCCCAAGTGCTGGAAGGCGGTTGATTTGCCTCCACACTTTATCTTTTTTTTTTTTTTTTAACAACTTTTAAATTTTGAGACAGGTCGTGCACGCGCGCACATTTGAAGATGGTTTCTCTGTGTGGCTCTGGCTATCGTGGTACTCACTCTGGACCAGGCAGGCCTCAACTSAGATATGCCTCCTGAATGCTGGGATTAAAGGTGGGTGCCACCACTGCCTGGCTGTATTATTTTTTTATTGTTGCTATAATTTTTTTTTTTTTTCCGTTTTTTTGGGTTTCCTCTGTATAGCCCTGGCTGTCCTGGAACTCACTCTGTAGACCAGGCTGGCCTCGAACTCAGAAATCCTCCTGCTTCTRCCTCCCAAGTGCTGGGACTAAAGGCGTGCACCACCACTGCCTGGCTTATTGTTGCTCTAATAAATTGCAAATTTAGTGACTTAAAATATGAGTTTGTTATTTAGGAGTACTGAAAGTAAGAAGTCTGAATTAGCTGTCAGTAGGCTAAAGCTCAGGGTGTCAGTAGCATGTTTTTCTGGAAAGATTGAGGGGAGAATTTTTTTGTTCTTGTTGTTATTCTCCACTAATAGATACCATCCTAATCTTTGGTTTGAGACTCCATCCTCCAGCATTAGAGCAGTTCTAAAGGGAGAATACTACTTTATTTGTACAGTGAGTGGAGTGGTGTCTGTGTAGAAGTGAAGTGTCTTCCTTTATCACACGACCTGTTTTTATTTTTTAAGATTTTATTTTATGTGTATGAGTGTCTTGCCTGCATAGTATGGGCTCATACTTGCCTCRTGCCCATAGAGATCAGAAGACATTAGTTATCTAGAACTGGAGTTAGGAATGGTTGTAAACCACAGTGTGAGTGCTGGAAATCTAACCTTGGTCCTCAGCAATAGGAGCAAATGCTCTTAATCACTGAGTCATCTCTTTGGCCCTCTCTGCCTTCTTTTTATGAGGCAGGGTCTCTCATTGAACCTGAAGCTCAATAATTGGCCAGGCCTTCTTCTGCTCCCTCCAGTCCTCTTGTTTCTGTCATTCAGTGCTGGGATTTAAAAGCAGGCCACCATAAAAAGTGTGCTTTGGAACTACACTCAAGTTCTGATATTTATGTTGCCAACACTTTACTGAGTCATCTGCCCAGACCCAAGAACAGACCTTTAGAGAAAGTCTTTAGATGAACTTATTACTGTTACTATTAAACTTTATGTGTAAGAAAATGCATTTATCTTTTATTCTGCTCATTGTTTCAGGTCTTCTTCTTCTTTTTTTTAATGTGGGTTCAAGTGTTTTGCTGCATGTTTGTTTGTGGTACCACATTGTGCTTCGTGTCTGGGCAGACCAGAAGAGGTGTGTCAGATTTCCTGGAACTGAAGTTTCAGACAGTTGTAAGCCTCTGTGTGGGTGCTGTGACTGGAAGCTGGGTCCTCTGGGAAAGAAGCCAGTGTTCTTACCACTGAATTCCATTTTACTGGCTCTGAAATCTGTGTGTTGTCATTCCTCTTCCTTCATCTTCATTATCTCAACTCAAACTACCTTGATATAGCTGGGTTCTTACATGACTGAAGTTTGATTAATGTTTCATTTCATCCAGCTAAAGCCACAGTGCTGAAAATAGTATTCCCAAAATACTCTTGAGAGTATAAAGCTGGGTGTGGTGGTTTTTCCTTTAATACCAACACAAGTTTGAGGCCACCCAGAGCTACACAGAGAAACTCTGTCAAAAAACAAAACAAAACAAAACAAAGGGGCTGGAGAGATGGCTCAGTGGTTAAGAACCCTGAGTGCTCTTCCAGAGGACCCAGGTTCAGTTTCTAGCACCTACATGGCAGCTCACAACTGTTTGTTATTCCAGTTCTAGAGGATCTGGTACTCTCACACAGACATACTTGCAGGTAAAATACCAATGCACATAAAGTAGGAATCTTTAAAAAAAAAAATCAAAGTGAAGTATTTATTTGTGTTGAAAAGTTAAGTATGACACTAAGCTTATCTAAAGTTAGGTTCATTGAAGTCCATGTAAGTTTTGACTCACCATGTAGTCATGTGAAAAAGATTGGAAGAGATCTTCATGGTTATGGTTGACTATTTACTGAGTACTACTTCCCTGTTAGGTGATCCCTGAGCTTATTCCTAAACTACCTCTGTGATTAAACTTCCATAGAAGTGAGAACACTTTCATGTTTGAGGACCTTTGACTTAAGTTCTTCCATACTCAAATATGTCTCTCTGTAGTGTTAAAGTCTAAATGTGCAACTCTTCCTTGTAATAAGCTTGTCTGTAATTTTTTTTGTTTTTTGTTTTTTTGTTTTTTTTTTCCTGAGACAGGGTTTTTCTGTATAGCTCTGGCTGTCCTGGAACTCACTCTGTAGACCAGGCTGGCCTGGAACACAGAAATCTGCCTGCCTCTGCCTCCCAGAGTGCTGGGATTACAGGAGTGCGCCACCACGTCCGGCAAAAGACAACACATTGGAGAATGCAATTCTTTAACGTATATCTAAGTAACATTTGGGGGCGGGGAGGGGTAGAATCCAGAATAAAACTTCCCTTCTTACAAATTGATTAGAAAGATTGTTGTGCATTGGTATTTTGGAATCATGCCTGTGTATATCTGCATTAGTTACATAAGGTAGAAAGGACACCAGGCTCAGTTAAGTGCAAATTTGTTTGTATCTTGGTGAAATTCTGGTGGGTTTTGCAGTAACTAGTGAATAATTAGTCATTAGTCTTGTGTAACTGTTTTATTAATAGTTTTGAGTTCTGTGTACTTTCTGACTTTGCTAGATAGTATTAACTAGGTAATTGTGAATTTAAAAAAATGTTTTTATCTGATAATGTTGGATTCAACCTAGATTAAGTGAAGAACATTGAAATTGCCATGCAAACTTTGTGAATCAGGTTAATTTTTCTCTTTCTGTGTAACCAAAACATTGAAGAAGTTTAATGTTGAAGATAGTATGACTCAGTTCTTCATAGCCTCTGATTTAAGAATTAGTAAAATAAACTAAACTGGGCACAGTGGCTAATCCCTATAATCCTAATAGCATTGCTTTTAGTTTGAGGTCAGCCTGGACTATGTACCGAATTAGTGATAGGCCCAGATACAGAATGAGATATGAGAGATTGTTTGGGGGAAAAAAAAAAGGAACTATCTAGCCAAACAAAGATAGAAGCTGATTTTTAAAAAAATGATCGTTATCTGAACATGTTGGTGCACACCCTAAATTGTAGCTCTCTAGAGGCAGAGGTAGGCACAGGCAGATCTCTTGAATTTGAAGCCAGTGAGTTCCAGGATAGCTACAGTTTTGTAGAGAGGACTCTTCTCCAGAAAGTGGTCAGGAAGTGGAGGGAGAGGAAAGCAGAAATAATAACTAGACCAAAAAAAAGTAGGAGGCAGCAAAGGACTGATTAGTGGTGCACGTGTTAAATGAACAATAAGAAGCTGTCACTCCTGATTATTGGGAAGTAGAGTGATAGGAGATGGGCAGAGTCAATAAGTAGGCAGTACAACATGATTTTGAAAGGTTTAGGATAGTGCTGTTGAGATAGACTTGGAATATTCCAGCTCTGGTGGAACTAGTGCAGAAGCACCTGTTGGCTAATGGTCATTAGTGAGAAATGATGAAATAATTTAGAAGAAAACATAATTATGTTAAGCATTTAACATCTTGGCATCCTAAGCTCAGTTTCAGTTTTGTCTTTGTTCATCTGTGTAGTTTTGTATCAGTGCATTTTAATGAGTTCTGTTTCCTTATCTGTAAAATAGTGTAAGTGGAGGTTTAAGCAGCATTTTAATAGTCTTAACTACTGTGTTCACTCACTGAAACAATCTGCAATCCATTGCAAACCTGTTTGCAATCCATTGAAAGTTYCTTGCTTTGCCAGTTTTCCTAGATAGCTAAAACTAAATGGTAGCATTAGCTTGGCACAGTAGACTTCATACTGCATTAGCATCATTTGTAAATGTCCAGAATAGGCAAATGAGTAGAGAAAGTATTAGGTCAGTAATTACCAGAGGCTAGATGGGAAGAATGGGAAAAAAAATAGCTAACTTTTTGAGTGATTAAAATGTTCTGAAATTAATGGTTGACATCTGTGAATATAATCAAAACCACCAAACCATATTAGAGTTAGCTATCTAATAAGTAGTTTTGCTTTTGTGTGGTGGGAATTGAACTTACAGCTAGGCAAGCCTTCTCTAGCCACCAAATTACATCCTTAGTCCTTTCATATCTTTAAGGCAAAGATCATGCATTGTATTTGGTTATTGTTTGCTCTGGGGTGAGAGATAAGCTGAGTATGAAGGACTACAGATTCAGGTGACTGTGAGTGACAGGTTCTGCTGTGGAAGTGGTTATGTGAACTTTTTATTGTCAGAATAAAAGAATGTCCCAAGCCAATGTGTTTGCCATATTTTAATGGGGAATTTGGGTAGACAAATCAAGTTTATACCATAGAATTCATATATACTGTCTGTATTAGCTATTGGATTAATGGAAGCTAGTAGTCTGCTAATTACACATTTCTAATACATTCTAAAGATTTTTCCTGATAGTCAAAAGGATATTAGGTCAAATATAGAGATGGATAGTACCTGGGTATTAAGATTGTGTAAGATAATTTGCTTTTTTGGTCTGTAATGTTGGAATCTCCACAATCAGGGATGTTAATAACTAGTCAGTCTGTAGAATTTTAACATGGGTAAAACTTTTTTTCAGGACTTGAGCTAACATCATCCTTCTTTACCTGCTCCTGATTTTAATGTACAAGGATAAAACCCTGGAAATAGAAGGGTGAACAGAACCTTTCCTTTCTTAAACACGTAGCATAGTTATTTTATTTTAGGCTCATGTAAAAAATTGATTGAAATAGTGCTTTTTCCTGTACACAAGCTTTTGATGAAGACAGGTGAAATGGGCTTTTAGGTGCCGCCTGACTAGAACTTCATTAGTGTAATGCTTAAACTAACTTAAGTTAGCATTTTGAAGTATTAAGCAAAAGTCTCTTGAAATGTGACTATGAGTTTGAAGTTAAGGCTTTTAAAACGTCTAAACTTTTAAAAATTCTAGTTCAGAATTTTATATATAAATGTTTCAGTATTGTAATGGGTCTTGGTACCTCTATCATACACTTACTGAACCTTCAAAGTAGTCTTATGTAGGTGTGCTAGTAGTCCTACTTTATATAGAAAAACAAAATGTAGAATGGTAGATGCTGAATTATGAGTTTTATTTATTCTGTCATTTTTTAAGTATATTCTAATTATGAAAACAGTGTTGCATTATTTTCTGCATGTGGTAATTGATAGGTTAGCTTTGGTATAGAAAGTTTAAATATGGTAATTGGTTGTGTATGATGTGTCACCTCTATTTAAAGAAATGGGCAGGGTTACAAAAATGCCTGCAGTATCTGTTAACTGCTTTTGGCATTAAAAATACTGATGCAGTTTTGTTGGTATTTTATTGTACTTGTGGGAAAGAATTTGTAATTAAGAATCCTTTGTTTGGCGCTGGGGTGTAGCTGAGGTCGCAGAGTGCATGCACAAAGTCCTGGGTTCAGCTCTCAGTACTGCATAAAACAGAATGATGGCACACACCTATAATCCCAGTATTGGGCAGGCGAGGAGAGGAGGATCAGGGTTGGGGTCAGGCTGGCTTGGGCTCTATAAGGTACAGTTTCAAAGGAATAAAATAGATAAAAACAAGAAAACCAAAAAATAATTTATTGAGTATGGGAGGGTTTCAGACACCAAGTTCAAGAATTTTGCTATAGACTGATAGAGGCAGATACTTTTTCTAGTTTTGCCCTCCCCTTAATATACCTTGATCTTAATTTATCAAGTCTGTGTCTCTGGCCTTTGCCGCTGTGGCCCATTGATCTGTCCATCTGTCTGTTACAGTGCATATTGGGTACTTCCAGAAGTTTGAATTCAGTGATGCAAAGGACAGGCGGGCTGCAGCAGCAAAGGTAGGACAGAATCATTAAAAAGACAAGTCATTAAAGGATCATTAAGTGTATAAACACACACCGGCAGGAAGTACTTCATTATTCAAAGGCCCAACATTTATTCTGTACATCTTTATGGGAAGGCCTGTTCTAGGAATGCAAATTTAAACATTTGTAAAGAGCATGGATTTAGTTATTTTATTCTGTGGTATTAGGTTACATCCATAGCGTGTATGTATTTTGTAAAATTACTGAGTTAAACCCTTATTTAAACAGAGGGCTACTACTTGACATTTAGACTAAGTAAATAGGTATTTACTACCATCTTTGTTAGAAATATTGATTGATTAAAGATGATTTAATGGCGAATATTATATTAGCATGAGCTTAATTCATAGACCAGACTGATTTTTTTTTTGGGGTGGGGGGAAGTATATAGGTTCCCATTTTGGAAACTGAGGAGAAGCAGGAAGGACGGATGGATTTTTTTTTTTTTTAAAGATTTATTTATTATTTATATGTAAGTACACTGTAGCTTTCTTCAGACACTCCAGAAGAGGGAGTCTTGTTATGGATGGTTGTGAGCCACCATGTGGTTGCTGGGATTTGAACTCAGGACCTTTAGAAGAGTAGTCAGTGCTCTTAACCGCTGAGCCATCTCTCCAGCCCGGACGGATTGATTTTGCTTGTGTATATGACAAAACGAATCTATATCTTGCAGGTTGTCCTTTGGTTAATGTCTTTGAGACACTTTAATAGATTCTGTTTAAATATTTGTAATAACTGATATATGACAGTTGCAGTAGCATCAGAATGAAAGAAAAATAGCCTTTTTGTAGTACCTTCTAAAGCCTAAGTTACTGATAAACTTTAAGAACTTAAGTTTCACCTATGGCAAATGATGTAGTTCCAGTACAAATTCCACTGCTTGCCTTGAATACCGTGTTGTCTATGGTCCCCAGCATTCCAGAACACTTCCCCAGACAAAACCCATAAACTGCAGAGTACAGAAAGTTTGCTTATATCGTAATTGGCTGTAAAGTAAGGAACTGTAGAGATAGTTGAATGATTATGATATTTGCAATACTTTTTTTGTTTTGTTTCTGAAAGGAAAGAGGTTTGCTTTTTTTTTCCTTTCTGGAGAAAGTAATACTGTTGCTTCTTATGACTTCCCAGATAAAAATGTGTCTTCAGGGAAGATTGCTTAGTTTTCAAAATGACTAAGCTGAAAATGTTAAATATCCTTGACGCRAGGTTTAGTACTAGAGGTTCCATGGTGGTGGTAGTTAATGTTGTAATAAACTTAATTGAGATCTAGTGTGGAATCATTTTGAAGTGAAACTTGATGGCATACCATAGAGTGTTGAAATAAGAGTTGCAAAATAAAGTTTGGATTTAAGATAGTATTATTTTGTATCTTTGATAATTTTTTTGCTTTTATATTTCATACTTCATTCCCTTACAGTTGTATTTTAGGTACTAAATAGTAAATCACAAGCCTGTATTTTTAACCTCTATGTTATGGACATTGAAAGAAACATTCATCATGAAAAAAGGATTTCTGGCCCTTCCACTATTAAACATAACATTTGTTTTTCATCTTTCCTTTCTTCAAAAACATGTTCTATGCAAGGAACATAGAAAAGGGGGAAAATATGACAACAGAAGAATGGATGATTTGTAGGGRACTTGTGGGAGACTTGTGGTAGAGGGATAAGAGGCAATGTGGGGGCAGATACCATCCAAATACATGATGTGAATGTGTGAAGATAGTGCAATGAAGTTCATTACTTTGTACATCTAATTTACATTAATAAGAATGGATGTTGTGGGCTGGTGAAGTAAAGACATGAGGCACCAAGATTGATGGCCAGAATTTGATTCCTAGGACTGATATAGTGGAAGGAGAAAACTCCAAAGTTGTCTTTTGACATGAGTGCTCTCTGTCCATAAGTAAATGTTAAAAAGAGAGAAAAGAAAAAGGAAAAAGTTGTGATGACTAGATACAATTTGATTATTTTATGTTCTTATGAAAATTGATTCAAGATAAGAATGAAGCTGTGAATTCTCTAAACACTTTTGAACTAAATCTTTTAACTAAATCATTAATCATAATGATTTTTTAAAAAGTGTTTCCTTAATTTCACTTCACTTTAGACTCCAATTCTGTTTTAATGAATTTATTTTTGTCAGTACTGGTGATTGACTCTTAACTCATGCATGGTGGACAGGTGTTCCCCCATTGAGCTTTTTTTTACCTCCAGCCCTGTCAATGCATTTTAACTCATAACTGAATGATTTAGGAAGAAACTATGAGTCATATTTGTGCTTTCTTTTTGTTCAAATACCATTTTATTTCTGCAGATTTAGTTTTCATTTAACAACATACTGTAGATTATTGTAGATTAAATTTTCTTCAGTCAGAAAGTAAATACAGCAAGTAGGTAAATTCTGATTTCTGGCCATAAATAAGAACCAAAAAAACAAAAACAAAAACAAAAACAAAACAAAAACAACAACAACAACAAAAAAGCAAAAAACCAAAAACAAAAACCACCTGTATTTTCTAATGAGTTGCATCTTTGTTTCTGTTTTGCATCTTTGACACTCTGCCTTTCCTTTTCACATTATCCTTCAACTTTTTTTCTATCCTTTTTGAAGATCCTACTTAATGCTACTTTTTAAATCAAAATCTTTGTCTTATAACATTTTATTAATTGCATATGTTGAATTTATTTTTGAGACATCATCTCATGTATTTTAAGCTGGCTTCAAAATTGTAGCCAAGAGTAGTAACCTTGCTTCTTCTGTTTCCATTGTGTAGAGCAGTTACAGGTTTGGAGTTCAGATGTGCACTGCTCTGTCTGGTTTTATGTAGTGCTGGAGATTGAACCCTAGGCTTTGTGTGTTAGGCAAGTATTATACCAACTAAGTTGTGTGTGTGCACATAGAATCTCTTTTAACCCTAGCTTGAGTTTAAGTGATACCATTGAATGCATTCATGGTTTAGTTGATGAAATCACTACATCAAATGATATTTCAAACACTATATTATGCTATTACTACATTATAAAAGTTATTTTATGCATATGGGTGTTTTGTTTACATGCATATCTGTGTACCATGTGCATCTCTGGTGCTTGTGGAGGCTAGAAGAGGGCATCAGATCTTCTCAGACTGGAGGAGATAAAAGAGAGTTGTGAGCTGCCCCATGAGTGCTGGAAATTGAACTTGGATCCTAGAAGAGTAGCCAGGGCTTTTAACTGCTTAGCTATATCTAGCTTATTACTACTTATTTTGTGTTTATGTGCTAGGTTTGAATCCAGGGTTTGTACAGCTTCCTGGGATTTTCTTTTTAGGTTATATCCTTCGTATTCCAAAGAGAAGTTTGTGAATCTTGTAGTTCATTGTACTAGGCAGGCCTTTAGCACTTTCTGAACTGTAAAAACTTGGTTTTGTTCATAGCTTGGGGGAATTTTATTTCTTCTGAGGTATTTCCTTCTCTTCTCTCCTGGACTTTTTAGTTAAAAGTTAAAAACAAGTCGGGTGGTGGTGGCGCATGCCTGTAATCCCAGCACTCTGGGAGGCAGAGGCAGGCAGATTTCTGAGTTTGGGGCTAGCCTGGTCTACAGAGTGAGTTCCAGGACAGCCAGGGCTATACAGAGAAACCC
Source organism: Apodemus speciosus (assembly GCA_002335545.1). NCBI lineage: Eukaryota > Metazoa > Chordata > Mammalia > Rodentia > Muridae > Apodemus > Apodemus speciosus. The sequence continues at coordinate 219,192 of BDUI01000588.1, read as the reverse complement.
TGTCTTGAAAAATCCAAAAAACCAAAACCAAACCAACCAACCAAAACAAAACAAAACAAAAAGTTAAAAACAATGGGTGGCATTTTGAACTAAACATTACGACTAATTTTTCCAAGAAAGACTAGGGCAGAGTACATGAAGTGCTAAATCCACCAACTAAGATATTGATAAATATTGAATGTGAAAACAAAAGAAAGTAAAACGGTTGCTTTACATGATTTGAAATTAAAGCTGAAGTCAGGTGTAGTGTGCAGCTTTAATCACAGCACTGGGGAGGCAGAGGCAAGACAATCTCTTTGAGATTCAGGACAACCTGGTGAGTTCCAGGGCYCACAAAGAGGCCCTGTTCTTTTAAGCAAGCAAGCAAACAAACTTAAAAACTGAAAACACAGGTAAGTGTGGTGGCAGTTTAATGTTCTGGAGACAGAGATAGGCAGCTTGGTGGACAGAGCAAGTTCCCAAGACAGCCAAGGCTACACAGTGAAACCTTGTCTCAAAAAATGTTTTTTATTTCCTTTATAAAAATGTAACTGTAAACCAGTAGGAGTGTTAATCAACAGTGTATATTTATAAGCGATAAAAACTGAATGTCTTCTGGATACCAGAGAAGCACAAGATTTTAACATATATTTCATCATTAAGAACCAAATCACCAGGGCTGGAGAGATGTCTCAATGGTTAAGAGCTTTGACTGCTCTTCCAGAGGTCCTCAGTTCAGTTCCCAGCAACTACATGATGGCTCACAGCTATCTGTAATGGGATCTGATCCCTCTTAAGATGTGTTTGAAAACAGCTACAGTGTACCCACATAAATAAAATAAATCTTTTTTTTAAAAAAAGGAACCAAATGACCTCCAGCATAAAGTGAACTGAGTAGCATAAAATTTGTATGTGACCTTTTTTCTCTGAAGATGATCTACTAAGAGAGGTTCTAAGGCTTGAATGTAGAGTGCTACTTGTGCAAGGTCCTGAGTCTGATCAGAAGTAGGGAGAAAGAGGTGGGGGCCTATTTTCATTCTCAGTTACACATGCTAAGTCAGTCAGTCCTTAAGCTGCCATTAAGCTACAATGTAGTTTCCAACTACATAATAACAAGACTTCATAGCATCTATCCCAGCTTTTCACAAATACATTTTAAAACCAATATTCTTACTCTAACAGCATATAACAGGGCTGGAGAGGTGGCTCAGAGGTTAAGAGCACTGACTGCTCTTCTGAAGGTCCTGAGTTCAAATTCCGGCAACCACATGGTGGCTCACAACCATCTGTAACAAGATTGATGCCCTCTTCTGGGATGTCTGAGGACAGCTACAGTGTGGTTACATATAATAAATAAATAAATCTTAAAAAAAAACAGCAAATAACAATATAGAATTCAATAATTAAAATCACTGAGAAATGGTTCAGTGGCTAAGAGTACTTGCTGTTCTTGCAGAGGATCTGGGTTTAGTTTCCAGCATCTGTATGGTGACAACCAACTACAACTTTAGTTCCACAGGATCCACTGCTCTCTTATGATTTCCATGGGCTTCTGCACAAACCTGGCACACATACACCAACTCAGGCATGCATACACATATAAAAGTGTGTGTGTGTGTGTGTGTGTGTGTGTGTGTGTGTGTGTATGGATATTATCTCATGAGGACTGGAGAAATTGAGAAATTTAAATTTTAGCACTATTCCTACTGAGGAGAAGCTGGGTTCTGTGTTAACACTCATAATCTTGTCCTAGAGTATTCGATACTCTTTTCTGGCCTTTGAGGGTTCCCAATTTTGATTCAAATCTTTAAAAATCTTTATCCATTCATCTACCTATCCAGGAGAGTGCTGGCTATCCTGGAACTCAGTTTGTAGATCAGGTTGGCTCCAAACTCAAGTAATCTGTTTTTATTTGTTTGTTTGTTTTTGTTTTTTCAAGACAGGGTTTCTCTGTATAGCCCTGGCTGTCCTGGAACTCACTCTGTAGACCAGCCTGGCTTCGAACTCAAAATCCGCTTGCCTCTGCCTCCCAAGTGCTGGGATCAAAGGCGTGCGCCACCATTGCCCAGCAAGTAAGTAATCTGTTTTTAGAGAAAGTAATCTGTTGGAAAATCTTTGGGCAATCATCACAGTGGGGAGAACATTCCTTTTAACTTTCACCTTTATCTTTGCCTTTCTTTTACTTTGGGGTAGCTTAGAAATGAATATTCAATTGGGAATTTTGTAAGTTCTTTTTGTCAGAACGAGGGTTGAGTCTTATAGCTTATTATGTCCTTTTTGCAAATATCCCTTTCTAGTGTATCTTCTATTAATGGATATTGTCTTCATTGTTGTATTCTTCCTCTTCCTCAATCCTTCTTCATTCTTTTTTTCATCTTCCTCTGTAGTCCAGGCTAACTTGGTACTATCTACATATACAGACTGGCCTCAATTTAGTGGCTATCTTCCTGCCTTAGACTCTCAGATGTTGGGATTACAGTSTAAAACCATAATACTCAGTGTCTTGAGTTTTGATGAATTACAATTTATCACTTTAGTCTTAAGGATTGTGCTTGGTATGTTGTGTCTAAGAACTGCTTGCATAACTCAAGATCATAAATATTTTCTAATTTTCTAATTTTGATTTTTATATAGTAGCACATTGAAGGTCAGCTGGGTCTAAGTAAGATGTTTCAAAACAAAACAAAACAGATTTATTCATTTTCTTTGTAAGTTTGAAGTAAGGGATTTGACATAGTCTCATGCAGCTGAGTTTGGCTTTGAACTTMTATATCTCTTCCTATTATGCCTCCCCCAGTGCTGTGATTACAGGAGCACATCACCATTTTGATTTAGCCATTCATCTACCTATSTATAGCGCTGGCTGTCCTGGAACTCACTTTGTAGGTCAGGCTGGCTCCAAACTCAAGTAGATCTGCCTGCTTCTGCTTCCAGAATGCAGGCTAAAGAGGTGTACCATCACACCTAGTTCTGGTTTTTTATAATAATAATAATAATAATAATAATAATAATAATAATAATTATTATTATTATTATTATTATTATTATTATTATTGGATTTATTTATTGGATTTATTTAATGTCTCTGTCACTCTCTCTAGACACACTAGAGGGCATTGGGTCCCATTACAGAT
>BDUI01000588.1:161638-171646 GCA_002335545.1 Apodemus speciosus | reverse complement strand
ACTGTTGTTCTCCCCCCCGCCCCCCAGGGTTTCTCTGTTAGTCCTGGCTGTCCTGGAACTCACTCTGTAGACCAGGCTGGCCTCGAACTCAGAAATCTGCTTGCCTCTGCCTCCCAAGTGCTGGGATTACAGGTGTGAGCCACCACCGCCCGACAGAACTGTTGTTCTTAAAAGTCCTGGTAGGGCATGCCAGATTTATAGAGCACTTTCAGAACTAAGATCAGCTCTAAGAAGTAGTTTGTAAAATCAGAGAAACATTGTGGATCTTAGATATGTAAAATGTCTTTAGAACTAGAATATCTGGTTTAGAGTCATGTACTTCTACAGGACACATGGTTTACCATTTGGGGGTGAAGGGAGACGGGAGGGGAGGAGAGGAGAGGAGAGGAGAAGAGATTGATTCACTGATAGAATTGTTACCTCTCCCTAGCTTCTGATTTTTTTGTTTTAAGGAACAGTTTTATTATGCAGTATAAGCTGGACTAAATGGAAAAACCCTCCTGTGTCAACCTCCTAAATACTAGGACTATAGTTAATCCTAAAATATTTTTATTACTCCATTTCCATTCAACCATTTCCACATCTCCCAATACCTTACCAAGTACTCATCTTGTTTCTGTGTGTCTATCTGGTTTCTCTTGGTCTAACGTAGAAATGATACGTAAAYGAAACCGTAACTCTCGGTTGTTGCTATGGCGGTTGTTTCCCCCCTTTAGGTTGAGTATTTGGCATAGTTGTTTTTTGAGATGAACCACCACTTAGATTTTTTATTGTTGAGTTGTATCCCATTATAACTGTTTGTATTTTTTGTGAGTTTTTGTCATATGACCATTGTATGTAATATTTTGTGGGACATCCATTTTTTAATCCAACTGTGTGTATCTAGGAGGGAAGTTGAAGAGGTTTGTAATGGTGGTGATGCTGTGTTTAACTTGTTGAGGAACTGCCAAACAGACTCATTGTTAGACTTTGCTTTCAAYATTAATATGAAGGTTGAATATCAAGCTCACTTTTGGTCTGATAAGAACACACTTGAAAGTAAACTAACACTGCGGTCTCTAGGAAGGACTTGGGAGGATATGAAGCTGAAGAACAACAGGGCAGGGCTTGAATGTTGGTTAAATAGCCCATGCCTTTAATTTTCCACACTTGGGCGGCAGATGCAGGAGGATCGTTTAGACTAGCTTGGTCTAAATAATGAGTTTCAAGTGACCAAGTGACTACACAGACCTGGTCTCAATAATAGTAATGCTGCCGGTGGTGGTGGTGGTGGTCATAAAGAATTAACTATGAAGCCAGAGCACACAATACTGTCTCACTCTAGAAGTGGACTATATGCACGTGAAGAGGTTGTTTTGTCAGTGGCTATCTTGCACTATCACACTGATGTTAATACCACCTAAAAACCAGCAGTAACAACAAAACTCTTGGTAGTGATTGAACCCTGATTCTTGAATGTGTTTGCTAAATGTTTAACTACTCAGCTGTCTTCTGCTTTTACACCATTTTCCTGTGACATTAAGAAGGTTGTTTTTCATTAACYCAGACTTCAACTTCACAGTTATTTACTTTGTTGCCGTTGTGTTGTAAGTCACAGAAAGTGTGCCGATGTGTGTAGGACAGCCAGAGAAACCAGGTTGCTTTCTATTTTTCCATTTAATTGCCAAGAACTGCCACATGAAGGCAACTAACTCTCCAAACTATACACAGGTAGTCACCAGACCTGGGCCCAGTTTTTACCATTCTTGTTGATCGCATCTGTTTTATTTCATGCACTGAGTCTGGTGTTTAAAAAGGTAGTCAAGAATTACAGAAAATGTGCAAGGACCACAGACTTGCAGTCTTCAGGCTGCTACATGTACTTGGCAAAATAGAATATTGAGAATATAATATATGAGGAAATTGTTTATCCAAGTCAAATTATAGAAACTTGGAAATCACTGTTAGGACAAATATTGGATTGATAGTTATTTTGGTATTTTCAACTTATGTATTTTTATACCATAGCATAAACAGTTTTGAAGTTACAGTTTCTTTATACACATAGTTAAACTTGGCTTAATAAACTTAGTAGCTTGTTTTATTCTTGGTTTCAGGCGCCTGATCACAGATTCAAAAGTTAAATTAAAATATCAGCATTTAATAACAAATAGCTTTGTAGAGGTAAGTGGTTTGTGTTTCTCTACTTTTAACTTTCAAAAACTCTTTTTTTTAATTGAAATATACTAGTTATGTTCTTTTTGTTGTAGTTTGGTTTGGTTTGGCTTGGTTTTTTGAAATGTCTCATGTAGCCTCAGCTGGCCTTTAACTCGTCGATATCCACCTACCTCTGCTTCAGGTGCCCAGTACCTGAAATACTAGTTTTCAAACCAAAATGAACCTGTAACCATTTTTAATAGTACTTTTCTTTACTGTTCTTTATTCTTATGTTATTAAACATGTCATAATCATGTTGAGTATCCTAACATTGTTAGTTCTCTAATTGTCTTATAATTCATTGCCAATAAAGAATATTGTAGTTATTGGACTGGAGAGATGGTTCACGGTTAAAGTACTGGCTATTCTTCCAGAGGACCCAGCTTCTATTTCCAGTGCCTTCTTAGGTCATCCGTGGACACCACTCACATGGTTCACAGACATACATGTATGCAAAATATGCACCTCCACACACATAATTTCTCTTTTCTATTCTCTCTCTCTCTCTCTCTCTCTCTCTCTCTCTCTCTCTCTCTCTCTNCTCTCTCTCTCTCTCTTTTGGTTTTTCAAGACAGGGTTTCTTATACATTTTTTTTCATAAACCAGTTGTCAGCAAATTATGGTTTTCCTATATTTGTAAATAAGGGTTTATTGGAGGTGGTATAGTAGTAGTGCATGACTTTTAAACCCTAGCAGTCAGGGAGGCGGAGACAGGTGGATCTCTGTGAGTTCCAGGACMGCCTGGGCTATGCAGAGACACCCTGTCTCAAAAAAACAAAAGTATTACTGGAAAACGTGTCTTGTATATTTGTTCGTACTGATTTTGTGCTTCAGTGGCAGCTACTGCAGAGAACCCTGTGTATAGGCTACAAAACAAAATGTTTTTTCCCCTCAGGTTTTATTGAAAGTGCCAGTGCCCTATTGTAATGTCAGTATAGCTTGGCATTTTCATTTTTGAATATAGACTTTATTTGTGTTAGAGATTAAACTATAAAACTGCAAATTAATGTATATTGTACCTTTTGAAATGAGTAGTGTACTTTAATTTTTGTCTGTACCATGGAATCTAGGACTCTCAGATCTACATATTAAGCAAGTAACCTCCTAATGAGTTATATGCCCAGCCAGTATTTTGATTTTTGAAGCCTAGTACAAAATGTTACTTAAGGCATGTCTTCTTCATGTAATAAACATACTTCATAGTTTTTGTTTCCCCTGGTTGGGGTGGAATACACCTGGAAATCCCAGCACTGAAGTGGCTAGGTCAAGAGAATCACAAATTTGAGGGAACTCTGGTCTACCTAGTGAGTGACCTCGCCTTAAAACAGAGACAGAGACAAAAAACATAATTAAATACTGTTTAAGTATCCATGGGATTTGTAGGTAGAATGAAAAGAAAGGTAGTTATTAGTTGTATAGAATTAAAGTTGAAAGATAATCTTGTGAGGGTCTGGGATACACCTTTGTGGTAGAAAGCTTCCCTGTCAGATATGAGATTTGGTCCCTAAAACCAAAGTAAACAAATAATGAAGCCACAGACTTAACACTCTAGAGTTGGGGGTTTTGCTCAATTCGTAAAGCACTTGCCTAAGGTATGATCCTTGATTTTTGATCCCAGAATTCAAATAAATAAGTTGCAAGAATTGTTTAACATTGAATAGACTTCAATGTAATCTACCATATTTTTAACAAAGTAAAATAGAAATACCATATATCTCCCCACATGCATCAAAAGATAACATTTCTGATTAAAAGATGATAATTATGAGAAAATATTACATATGTATTATAGAAGACTGCAGCAGGTTTTATATGGTTTTGTTATTTCTCTTTTGACTTTACTAGATATTGTGTAGTTTAACTTGCTATCATTTTTAAGATGTTCTATCTTGTGTTTCAGTGCAACCGACTGTTAAAGTGGTGTCCTGCCCCAGATTGCCACCATGTTGTTAAAGTCCAGTATCCTGATGCAAAACCAGTTCGCTGCAAATGTGGCCGCCAGTTTTGGTAAGCAAGAGATATCCAACATGGGGTTTCTTCTACCTTTTCTTTTTAATCTTGATAATAAAATGGGAAACTTCATGCTGGGAAATAAATGATACTAGTTAAAAGTAGTGTATATTTCTTTTAAGTAAGACACAAATCACCTCATAAATTTTTGTTCTTTCCTTAATGCTTTTTATCTTTTGGAGCTTTGTGCATGTATATGATAGTGGGGTATGTGTTTTGTTTAAGGCAGTCTCGTTTCGKAGCCCATACTGACCTCAAACTCATGTTAATCCTTGCTCAGTGTCTGTCCCAAGTGCTGTGATAAGCATGTGCCATTATACCTGCTGACTGTATTGTTCATTGGGCAGGGGTGGGGTGGGATGAAGCTATAATTTCCTTTATWTTTCACTTTAACCTTTAATGAGAGGAAACTTTAACTGGGTTAATTGCCTTTTTTTCAACATTCAGAAAGTGTGTGTATGTGTGTACTCACTTGAGAGTGCTGTTCCTTGTACATGCTTGTTGAGGGTGTGGTGGTGTCTTGGGGATCAAATTCCTGTCAAAGCTTAATGACAGTGCTGAACTATCCAAATTGCTGTTTGTTCTACTGTATTTTCACCTGGCTCTTGAAATAAAGACTGTGTGGCTTATTTAAAAAAAAAAAAAAGAAAAAAGAAAATATATAGGTAATTTTGGTTGTTTAGGCTATCTGTCCTGGTAATATGGGACTTTAGAGTTCTATAGTATAATACCCTTCTATATCTGAACAATAGATGTCATTTATCAGGAATTTTCAGCACCAGATATTGGGGAACATCTCAGGTCTCTGAAGTGTTAGCTGGCTTGTTTTTATTTTTCTAAGTGACTAGGTAGCCTGAGAATTTCTCAATTTGAAAGTTTTTGCTCTTTTTTTTTTTTTTTTTTTTTTTTTTAACATCCAAGAGCCCAGCTGTTTCTTCAACAGTGTTTATTCAATCAAATATTCACTTTCATTGTTTGTCCGTTTCTACCACTGCATAAAACAGTATGGTACAGATAGTTAATTAAGTCAGGTTCTACTTTATAGAGTGAATAGTTGTCCTCTAGTTTGCAATAATATCTTCTTCATTTTCATCAGAGACATCACCAGAATGACTTTTCTTGGCCTTAGTTCCACACACCTTCTGCTTATATACTCTCAAGATGACTGACACTATCTCTACACCTCGTCTCACCACAATCAAGACACACACACACACACACACACACACACACACACACACACGATAATGTATTTCTAACACATATCCCAACCCCTGTCTATTACTGCCTTCCAAATCTGCTTCCTCATTTTAGACTCACTTCTCATGAGCAATTTCCTTTCTTAGCCTGGTAAGATGCTATAACAAAATACCAAGATAGTCTAGTATTTACATGGCAAGAATTTATTTTGCAAACTGGGAAGTTCTGTGTCAATGTACTGGTGATTACTTGTGTTGGTTTAAGTTTTTTTGTTATATAGTGGATAACTTGTGAATAATCTCACATAGTAGAAGGAACAAGGTAGGAGTCTTCATTTGTTATAGTGTTCATGAATGCAGTCCTCATGACATAATTACCTTACAAATGCCCCTAGTATGTATATGTTGGGTGGAAGAGACAGTTGTGTCTTTTTGAGAGAGGAATCTTTCTACCTTAACCCTGGCTGTCCTAAAACATTAGTAGATTAGACTGGCCTCTAGAAGTGCTAGGATTAAAGATGTACGCCATCATGCCCAACAATCCCTGCCTTTTAATGCCATCTCACTGGTGATTAGATTTCAACATTGCAATCAGATTTGGGCACATGGAGAATATCGCAAAAAGGTCTTTTAAAAAAGGAGCCTGCCGGGCGGTGGTGGCGCACGCCTTTAATCCCAGCACTTGGGACGCAGAGGCAGGCGGATTTCTGAGTTCAAGGCCAGCCTGGACTACATAGTGAGTTCCAGGACAGCCAGGGCTACACAGAGAAACCCTGTCTCGAGAGGGGGAAAAAAAAAGAGTCACTCTACCAGCCGAGCAAGATGTCTAAGGGGAAGAAGGTGGCCCTGGCCCCCCCCCGCCCCGCCCCCCGGCCTTAAAAAACAAGAGGCCAAGAAGGTGGTCAATCCTTTGAGAAAAGACCCAAGACTTTGGCATTGGGCAGGACATCCAGCCCAAAAGAGACCTAACATGCTTCGTCAAATGGCCCTGCTGCATCAGGCTGCGGCTCAAAGTAGTACCTCCTGCTGTTAACCAGTTCACCCAGGCCCTGACCAGGCAAACAGCTACACAGCTGCTTAAGCTTGGCCACAAGTACAGGCCAGACACAAAGCAAGAGTAGAAGCAAAGGCTACTGGCCCGTGCTGAGAAGAAAGCCGCTGGCAAAGGGGACGTCCCAACTAAGAGACCACCTGTCTGTCCTCCGAGCAGGAGTCAACACAGTCACCACCTTGTCAGAGAACAAGAAGGCTCAGCTGGTGGTGATTGCCTATGAAGTAAACCCCATTGAGCTGGTGGTTTTCCTGTGTTGAAAGATGGGGGTGCCCTACTGCATCATCAAGGGAAAGGCCAGGCTGGGGCACCTGGTCCACAGGAAGAAGACATGCACCATTGTTGCCTTCACACAGGTTAACTGGGAAGACAAGGGTGCTCTGGCTAAGCTGGTGGAAGCTATTAGGACCAATTATAATGACAGGTATGACGAGATCCACCGTCACTGGGGTCCTGGGTCCTAAGTCTGTGGCTCGCATTCCCAAGCTGGAAAAGACAAAGGCGAAAGAAAAAGGAAGGAAAGGAAAGAAGAAAGAAAAGAAGCCATGTAGAGCTACCAAATAGATGTTTTGCTTGTATTTTAATACTGTTCTGATTCTCTAAAAACAGCCATAGAATTAATAAATATACAAATTATTAAATAAATAGCCAAAATAATAGCCAAAGAGCAAATAAATTCACAAATGCATAAGCATGTATAAATTACAAATTGCAGTGATAAAAATCAACAGTATGTTGGTATTTTAGAGTTTAACCCTGTGATCTAGTCAGTAAAGTTTCGTTTGCAAGAGTAAAGACCTGAGTTCCAAAAGCACACAAAGCTGGGCACCCTAACATTTCACCTTGACTCTGTGTATTCCTGTGGTGAGATAGGATGCAAAACAAAGAGAATCTCTAGGAATTTGTGTGCCATCTACCCTAGAATACACATCAGTGAACAATAACAAAGGGAAGAAAGACCCTGTTTCAAACAAGGTCAAAGATGAGGAAATTCATTGTCCTCCAACTTGTAAATGTTTTACTATAGCAGMTATGTGCCTGCCACCACACATAAAATTTACCTTGTAACAAGATGAGGTGAAATATATTCCATACCTACTATGAAATTTATTTTTAAATAAAAATGTAAAGATTCATTTACTATAGTTAGGTTTATTTATGTGTATGAGTGTTTTTCCTGTTTGTCTATATACCACATGCATTCAGTGTCCTCAGAGACCAGAAGAGGGACTCAGCTCTCCTTTAACTGGCGTTAGGAATGGTTGTCAACCACCATGTAGGTGCCTGCAGTCAAGCCTGGGTCCTCTACAAGAGCAACAAATGCTCTTACTGATCCATGTTTCTTTTTGTTAGGAAATGGATGTGGAATACATTTGAAGCTTCTCAGTTCCCTGTTCATCACATTCCCTGTGTCTACCTTGTTAGAGAAATAATCATTTCCTTGACTTGATTTAATTTCATTTTGTATAAGTTTTATTAAATTTGTTGACTGCTCCATACAAATGGAGTGCATTTTGGTTACTCTTGCCCTTTACCAYCGCAGGCCTATAGATCCCACATTCCTATTTTTACTCTGTGACTCACTGACTTTACTCTGTGTAGCTCGCAGTTAGTTTGGTGGGCTCCTTACCAGTTAGTTCTATGTCCCCTAGACCTCCATTTTGAGACAAGGTGTTTATGTGGCCTTGAATTCCCTATTTTCCCTCTCTTGAYACCTAGGGGAGGATTCAGTAGCTACCCTACCCATAAGSAAGTGTTTTTCCTTCATTTATGCCCCTTAATATATATTCTTAGTGCTGGAATTACAGGTGTGAGCTGCCATGCTTGGTTTCTTTTGTTTTGTTTTGTTGTTTGTTTGGCTTGCTTTATTTTGCCTTGAATAGATTGGTTAATATTATTTCTCTCTGTGGGGTTGAGTTTAATCTGTTCACATTATTCAAGGATTTGCCTCTTTTTTTTCTCATGTATTGTTTACTGTATGTTAGTATGGAGTTGTGAATTAATCTGCAAATTAAGGTTTTTGTTCTTTAGTTGGAGTACTGAGTGAGTGAAGGTAGAATATGTATCGATGCAGCATTACTAGAAGCTATTCAGTACCATCTGAGTGAGCAAGTTAAGCAAAAATATTGTATAGTCGTTACCTGGACATGTCTTCATGTGTTTAGTCATTCTCATTTCATACATACTGAATATCTACCTACTATGTGCTGGTCCTAGGACACACACACTAATTCTAAAAAATTTGCTATAAAATAAACAGACACATTCCTTGGCTTGGTATTTCTCAGTAATTTAGAACTTGCTGACAGTACTGGGGAAGTGTAGAATGTGAAACCGTTGATATATATATTTTTTCAATACTTACACTAAGTAGGATTAATTATTTAAACTCTTGGTGTTCTTTTCAGCTTTAACTGTGGTGAAAATTGGCATGATCCAGTTAAATGTAAGGTGAGGGTTTTTTGTTTTGCTTTTAAGGTTTGATTAAAAATAATAGATGAAGATTTGTTCTAAAGATTTTATTATTTTCATTTCAAGTGATCATTGCAGGTAGTCTATAAGTGCATTCCTTAGTGTCGGGCTCCCATTTGTCCTTAGAATATCCATGGATAGGGCATTCAGTTTTTYGATCTTTCCTCAAGTTCCGGATTCCCCACTCAACTTTAACCAGACAAAATTAATTGTTTGGTTGATCCTATATAAATGAGATTTTATAGCTTCAAATTTTTGTACTTTGAGAATATTTCTATTGAAAATCCATTACCTTTTGAGTCTTATATTTAAACCTTGCCTTTAAGTGCTGAAATAAATGGCTGTCCTTAAGCTTAGTTATATTCTAACAGTTGTTATTTTCAATTAGTGGTTGAAGAAGTGGATTAAAAAGTGTGATGATGACAGTGAAACGTCTAATTGGATTGCAGCTAACACAAAGGTTGGTCCATCTGTGTGTCTCCCCTGACCCCACCCCAACCCCAACTGTTGATAGTGAACACAGATATAGGTAAGTGTGTACGTATTAGCAAAAACAGTGTGAGTTTGTGTCAGTATGGGCCTTGTGATAACTTTTATCCATGCCCACACCCACCTACCTCCTATGGTTGCGTATTTATTCACTTTCAGGTGTTTATTTTTTGGATCAGCTATAAGGCAGTAGTAGCTGTTTTATTATAATAAAAACTGAGTTTTCCTCTATAAGTTAATTTTCTAGTCTTGACTGCTTTGTTGTATAAGTATGAGAAACTAAGTTCAGATCCTCGACACACATGTAAAAGAGATGTGGCCATGTGTACCTGTAACCTGCAGTGCTGAGATTCAGAGATAGGCGGATTCCCGGAAGGTCAGTGGTTCCTAGCTGAATTTGAGGAACCCAGGTTCAGTGAGAGTGTCTCAGAGAAACAAGGCTGAGAGCTATACAGCAGGACCCTCAGCATCATCTTCTAGTCTCTTGTACATATGTGTACACACCGTGTCTACATCACATCACTCAGATTTTTAAAAGCTAGCTTTCTTTTCTTTTCTTTTCTTTTCTTTTCTTTTCTTTTCTTTTCTTTT
>BDUI01000588.1:132021-149671 GCA_002335545.1 Apodemus speciosus | reverse complement strand
TTTTTAGACTTCAAATCATGAAGAGGGAGAAATAGAACTGCATGTATATGTGTGGTAAGATCAATTAATATTTACTAGTCATTTTGCATATATTATCAGGTACTAGAAATACCATGTACATTTTAAAACAGTTGAACAGTTCTAGAGACTACAGAAAAATGTAGGAAATGTTGGGTCACCTATTTTTGTAAGACAATATAATGCAAAAATATTTCTCAAGTTAAAAATTGTATTGTTTCATTAATAACAGGATTTACTGAATACCATTATTATATGTAGATGTATTAGGTGAGTGTTTGAGATTGAACCCTGTGACTGATGCCAAACAATCATGCGCTTTACTGCCATACTACATCTCTAGCTCTCCAGCTCACACTGTAGGTTGTTATTCTAAATAATGTGTATATTTGGTTGGTTGAGAGAAAGGGAACTGGGAAAGCACAGACAGACAGGGTGTAACTCTGTAGTTGTGACTGTTCTGGATTCATGCTGTCCTCTGTTTTCTGAGTGCTGGCATCACAGACAAGCACTTTCACAGGATGTCATATTTAAAGATATCACTTATTTGAATCTACTATTCAGATGATTTCAGTTTTGTTACAAATTTATTTTGGGTTTTATTTTTTTGCGGCAGGATCTCATAAAGTATCTATTAAAATTTAAATGTGTTTTGTGTGCATGCATATGTGTGCATTTTCACAAAGGACAATTCTCAGGATGTAGTTTCTTCCTGCCAGTTGTGATCTGGGGATCAAATTCAGGTTGTCAGACTTGTGCATTAGTACACTGAGCCATCTTTTTTGCTAAAGCCTTTTTTTTATAGTTTGTCCAAATTGTATGCATAATTTGGATTTGATTAATAGCCTCATTTTCACTTTACATTATTCCTCCGTCCCTTTTTTTTAAAAAAAAAAATTATTTATCTTGGGAGGCAGAGGCAGGTGGATTTCTGAGTTCGAGGCCAGCCTGGTCTACAGAGTGAGTTCCAGGACAGCCAGGGCTACACAGAGAAACGCTGTCTTGAAAAAACAAAAACAAACAAACAAACAAAAGAAACCAAAAATATTTATTTTATGTATGACATTGTAGCTGTCTTCAGACACACCAGAAGAGGGCATCCTATTATAGATGGTTGTGAGCCATTATGTGGTTGCTGGGAATTGAACTCAGGACCTCTGAAAGAACAGTCAGTATTGTACTCTTAACCGATAAGCCATCTTTCTAGCCCTCTCCCTCCCTTTTCTAAAAATGCCATTTGTTTGATATTTTTGGAGTCGGGGTCTCACCTGCCTGGTACTTTCTGTGTAGACAGATCTATCTTTTTAGTAATTCTACAATGCTAAGCAAATGCAGACTTGGTGAGGGTCCAGACATTGGACCCTCAGTTGAGGGATGGAGAGATGGTCAGTGGTTAAGAGTAGATTGGGTGCTCTTCCAGAAAAATCTGGGTTCTGTTCCCAGCGCTAATATAGTGGCTCAAAACTTCCTGTATTTCTTGGTTCTAGGGGATCTGATGCCTTTTTCTGGCTGCCTTGAGCACCAGGCACACATATTAATAAACATAAATATAAAATAGGTTTTAAAAATTATTTTTTGGTTGTAAGCCTAGCCTTTAACAGCTGAACCCTTTCTCCAGCCCTAAAAAATTATTTTTTAAAAATATACTTTAAAAAAAATCACTTAGTTTTATGGTGCACATCTTTAATCCCAGCATTTGGGAAGTGGAGACAGGTAGATCTTGGGACCAGCCTAGAGTGAGTTCCAGAACAGCCAAGGCTACACAGAGGGGTCCCTCTTCCCGCCTCAGAAAAAATAAAAACAAAAACCCAGTTAGTTGATTGTAATGGGTACTTCAGTTACCTTGTTTGAGGAGCTATTGTGATATCTTTTTGCCTCAGGGTAGTTTTCTACTCTATTTTTGCTCTGAGTACTGGGTTTTCAGGAAATTTGCTTAGCTTGCACAAGTCACTAGTTTCAGCTACCAGTAACACACAGCTGCTTCTTGTTTTCTTTCTTTTTTTTTTATTATTTATTTATTATTATTATTATTATATGAGTGCACTGTAATTGTCTTCAGACACACACCAGAAGAGGGCATCAGATGCTATCACAGATGGTTGTGAGCCACAATGTGGTTGCTGGGAATTGAACTCAGGACCTCTGGAGGAGCAGTCTTAACCGCTGAGTCATCTCTCCAGCCCTGCTTCTTGTTTTCTAACTCTTGCATTCTATCTGTCTTAGTTAGGGTTTTACTGCTGTGAACAGACACCATGACCAAGGCTACTCATTGGGGCTGGCGTACAAGCCCATTAACATTACGTTGGGAGCATGGCTCCATGTAGGAGGAGCTGAGGGTTCTATATCTTGTTCTGAAGGCAAGCAGAAAAGTGTCCTCCAGGCACCTAGGACAAGGGTATTAAGCCTACTCCCACAGTGACACACCAAGGCCACACCTCCTGGTAGTGCCACTCCCTGGGCTAAGCCTATATAAACTGTCACAYTGTGCAAACTGATGTCCAGTAGGACTTTTTTATAATGCTAAAACTATTCTTTAGCATCATTGTCTAATTTGTTGGCCACCTGTGGCTCATTGAAGCTGTATGGAAACTAGTAATGCATTCATAGCAGTATAAAATAAAGTAACTAGATGACTTTATTCCTAATTTAAACTAAGTTACTGTTTTAGCTGCACATATATCAACTTTAAATTATCACTTTTAGTCAAAAAGTCACTTATATACATTCATAGAAACTGATGTTTTTATATGTATATTAACGTTGATGGATTCTAGCTACTTAGTTTTTGTCACCTTGGCTACCTATCGTTTTCTTTGGTTAGAGTTTTGACATTTACAATGTTTTAAATACACAGTGCATTACTTGCAGGTCTTCCTGTAACATCAGTTTAGTCTCTGCTTTTCTGAGTACAGTGTTGTTTTGATTCTTCATATAAGTCAGGATTCTGTAGTTGTGTATTTCTGTACAGACTTAGCATGTTATCTCCCAGGATTACCCATGCTGTTGCATATTGCCAGTATTTGGTTCTTTGAGGCTGAGCAATACTCCATTGAACATATGCCACCATTTCTTTTTTCATTCATTTGTGAATGAACTCCTGATTTCATGTCTTGTTTATTGCAAATAATAAAGTGAAGTACAGACATACTCAGCATAATTATTTCAGTTCTTTTTATTAGATGCCCAATGTGGAATATTGATTCCTATGATGATTCTACTTTTAGTTTTTTGAGGGCCTTCCATGTATTTTCCATAGTTAGTCKACTAATTTACATTCCTACCGGCAGTATAGTACAAGAATTCCGTTCAYTCCACATTATTGCCAACTTTTGGTACCTTTGCTCTTTCTGGCGATGAGCCGTTTTAACGCCAGATACTATATGATATTGTGCCTAAATCTGACACCAGCTTTTATATACAATATGTCATAATATAGACCTTTGTTTTTCTTATGGGTCAGCGATCTAGGGCGGCCCTGCAGAGGTACCTGTTCTACTGTAATCGCTATATGAACCACATGCAGAGTCTACGCTTCGAGCACAAGCTGTATGCTCAGGTGAAACAGAAGATGGAGGAGATGCAGCAGCACAACATGTCCTGGATCGAGGTGCAATTCCTGAAGAAAGCAGTTGATGTCCTCTGCCAGTGTCGTGCCACACTCATGTACACTTATGTCTTCGCTTTCTACCTCAAAAAGAATAACCAGTCCATTATCTTTGAGGTAGGACTAGTTCCTGGACATGGAGAAAGACTACCGTTTTTTTCATAGAACAGAGTTAAACCCTTTCTTTTCTTTCTTTTCTTTTCTTTTTTTTAAATCCGTCTTAGRTAAGAGAAACTTCTTTGTTATACTTAACTGCATTCAAGTTTATGTGGGTTAGCTAGCTAATTAGCTATACTGGTTCCACAATCAGTCCTAGATTTTAATTTTGACTTTTATAATCGTTCACGTTCAGCTCTGAAGACTTGCAACAGATCAATTCTCCTCTTATTACTTTCCTTCTCCAACTGGTAGTTTTCCTTTTTTTTTTTTTGGTTACAGCAGGGTTCAGCTATGTAGACCAGATTGCCCTCAAACTCATAGAGATCCCCTGCCCTACTCTCCTAAGTACTGGGAATAAAGGCGTGTGCCACTCCACCCAGTTGATGCATCAGTTTTAAGGCATCTTTATTTGAAAAACGTTTATTGCTAAAAGCCTCCTTTTCTAGCCATCATGTCAACTTTTACAAAGCTAATCATTACATGTTAACTTTCAGTATCGAGGCTAGTTTTGTGTGCCAGGTGCTGAATAAGCAATTTATATGAATTGTGTTACTTAAGCCTTATGATATCCTAGAATGGTACAGACCCCACTCTGGTGTAAAAAAGAGAATAGCTGGCTTTGATGGATCAAGACTAATCTCAGCGTTCAGGAAGCAGAGGGAAGGCCCATCTTTGTGAATTTAAAGCTAGCTAGCCTGGTTTTATGCCAGCCACAACTACATAGTGAGACCCTATCTCAGACAAACAAACAAACAAACAAACAAACAAAAAATAAAATAAAATAGCAACAAGAACAAAAAATAATCTATAGAATACTGATCTTGCATACAATATGAAATAGTTTTATTCAGCTGACACGTTTTTAACCCAGTACTCTAGAGGCAGGCAGATCTCTATGGGTTTGAGGCCAGCATGAGTTATACAGAAAGTTCTATGCCAGCCAGGATTAAACAGTAGATGTCTTTTTGAAAATATGGGGCTGGAGAGATGGTTCAGCAGTTAAGAATACTGACTACTCTTCCAGAGGTCCCAGCAACCACATGGTGCCTCACAACTATCTATAATGGGATCTGATG
This sequence comes from Apodemus speciosus, assembly GCA_002335545.1. Lineage (NCBI taxonomy): Eukaryota > Metazoa > Chordata > Mammalia > Rodentia > Muridae > Apodemus > Apodemus speciosus. Next base: position 144,814 of record BDUI01000588.1, on the reverse strand, counting down.
CCCTCTTCCTGTGTGTCTTAATTACAGCAACAGTATACTCAAACACATAAAACAAATCTCTTAAAAAAACAAAACAAAAAAGCTGTGTATATTTAAGTTTAAAAACTATCTACAGCCAGATATATACATCARTGGTTTTTTTTATTGTTGTTGTTTTTAATCTAAAAGATTTTAATTTTTAGTTTTTTAGAAGATCCTATGGACTTTCAAATTGTCCTCAGTATTCTTCTAAAGGTTGGATCTTTTTCTAACATTTTCAAAATTGTTTTGGGATAGGGAAATAAATGGTTGTTAAGGGGATAGCCACTAGTTAAGCTTCTTATTGAAATGACTGTATCAGTGTTGAGAGTAAATATATAGTCAGTAAATCAGTTAAGATGAGTCATAGTTTAGATTGATTTTAAAGTCAAAATTTACTTAGTATTCTTTTTCTTTCAGAATAATCAAGCAGATCTAGAAAATGCCACAGAGGTGCTTTCGGGCTACCTTGAACGAGATATTTCCCAAGATTCTCTGCAAGATATAAAGCAGAAAGTCCAAGATAAGTACAGGTGAGATTTTAATATCCGATGGACAAAAGTTTCTGCCGGTGGTAAGATTCTTTATGGCTGATGTAGCTACTGTGTCTCCCAGATTCTTTTTGTCTGTCGCACAAGAAGTTTTGGAGGGTATACTGATAGGTATAGTGGAGGAATCTAGCCATTTATTCTAATGGCTTACTGTACCATGGTTGAAATATCTACCCTGTAGGGAAGAAAGGTTTTAAAAYGAATTAAGTAGCATGCGGGAATGGATACAGGGTTGTTTCTTTAGAATTTTTTATTAGCTTTTATCTCTTAGGAGAAACTTAACTGAGCTTGTGGGTAAACAGCACTTCAGTGTTTGATATGTTACAAGTACAAAACTGGGGGCTGGAGATACAGCTCAGAGGTTAAGAGACTCCTCTTCTGAAGGTCCTGAGTTCAAGTCCCAGCAACCACATGGTGCCTCACAACCATCTGTAATGAGATCAGACGCCCTCTCTAGAGTGCCTGAAGACAGCTACAGTGTATTTACATATAACAAATAAATAAATCTTTAAAAGTACAAAACCATGTTTGATTTTTCTCAGCAAAAAGCTTTCTCCCAAAATGTTTTCCTCACATGCTGTCATCTCTTTTTAAAAATGATTTATTTTTTAATTTATGTGTATCCATGTATATCGGTGTGGGTATGTGCATTGTATAAAGCCCAGAAGAAGGTGTCACACTCCCTGGAACTAGAGTTGTAAGCAGTTGTGAGCCACTCAGTGTGGGTGCTGGGAACTTAACTTGGATCCTCTGAAAAATCGGAATGTTCTAAACCGCTGAAGCATCTCTCTACCTCCTGGTATCTTTTCTTTTGTTTGGGTGTGTTTTTATGATTGTTTTTTTGAGACAGGGTTTCTTTGTGTAGCCTTGGCTGTCCTCTATAGACCAGGCTGTCCTCGAATTCACAGAAATTCACCTGTCTCTGTTTCCRAAGTGCTGAGATTAAAGGCGTGCGCCGCCACCACCTGGCCCCAGGTATAATAGTAGTAAGGAAACTGGGAAGTTGGAAGGCCTAGAGATTTAATCTCAGTGTCTTCACTTCCTTTGTCTAACTGTAATTGTTACATTGTATCTATAATGCTTGTACAATYAACCAACAGTTCATTTTATAGATGCGAATAAATGACCTATAAAATTATCTGTATAATTTCTACAACTGTGGGATTGAATCATTGTTTTAAAGGCACGTTAGAACTTCTAGCACTTGAAGACTCTGAAATATATCTCTGTCAATGGGAATCTGAGTCTAAAAAATCTTAGGCTGGAAGAATAGATCATTCATTGGTAGAGGTTGTCTAGCATGTACATGGTCCTGGGTTTGGTTTCCAGCAGCCAAAGAATGTTAGAAAGAGTCCTTAGGAAAGGTAGTAGAGGCAGTTTGATAAACCTGTGCATCTAAGTCTGAAAATATTTATAGCAGTTAGTAGGTGCTTTCTTCAAAGCCTGGACAAACTCTAGGAGTAGTCCTTTTTAAAAATAAATGCCTTTTTCCTTTTCAGAGGCTGACAAGTTTTTTTTCTCTTTGATTACAGATACTGTGAGAGTCGACGAAGGGTTTTGTTACAGCATGTGCATGAAGGCTATGAAAAAGATCTGTGGGAGTACATTGAGGACTGAGACTGGCCCTGCATAAAATGAACTCTGAAAACTTTACCATCTAGAGTGCTCATGCAATTAAAACAAACACAAACAAGGAGGCACTAAGCCTGTTCTGACACCGCTGGTCTGTAGTACCAGAATTCTGTTTTGTTAACGGAAAGTTTAAGTAAATTATATTGTAATAAAAAAGGTAGATAAACCATTGTACAACAGTATTCTAGGCCGCCAACAAAGTGTGACAGACACACAAAAGCCCTCCAACTTTAACTTGTAACGTAGCTTCATTCTCAAAGCTGACTTCCTTTTTTTTTTTTTTTTTTCCTGAGTGTAGTACAGTTAAAATTTCAAATAGCTCCTTGACACTGCTTTTCATGTCCAAACCAGCCATTTTGTTGTACTTTGGTAAAGGACCTCTTCCCCTTCTTCCCCTGCACATACACACCTCCACACACAGTTGGATTCACTTTCTCTCATACCCTAAGGTCATGAGTGAATAATGATTATTAGCTACTTGTAAAGGAAATTCTTGGGAGGGAGAAGGGGGTAGGCAGCAAGAGGATTAAACAAAAAACACAAAAACTTTGTATATGACTTTTAAAACAAGGACAACACAGTATTTTTCAAAATTGTATATAGCGCATATGCATGGATAAAGCAAGCGTGGCACGTGTTTGCATAATGTTTAATTACAAAAATATTTATTCTTTAAAAAGCTTCAAGATTATGTCTATTTGCTGTGCATTTTCTTTCAGTTGGCTTTATCTTTCTAGGGTTGGGTTGGGATAAAGGTGTTTGTTAAGCCCCCTCTGCAAGACCTAACTAGAGTGCTTTCCCCTTCCTGAGGTCGGTTTGCCCTTTGTGGTTTGGTTGTATCTTTTGCTGGCCCTGGGCCTCATGCTTAGAATTCTCAGCTTCTGGATCTAGATCCAGGAAGTCAAGTTCTAAGCAAATGCCTCGGCCTGTTCAAGGGTTTAGTTGCTTCAGTTCATGAACGATCCTATCCCAACCTACTCATCTGTGGCCTTGGTGCCCCATTTCAGCCTGTGTGCCCACGCCATGCACACAGCCCTCGGCTTCCTAGCCTCTCCATCACATCTGGAGGAAGCATTTCAAAATTTCTTTTCCCGTTTTATTTTTCCTGAATTGCTGCTTTGAGCCTTTTAAGTTTTTAGTTATGGCTCGTCTCTCATCCCTTCTTTTTGTTAGGGTGTTGAATACAATGTTTTCACTTTAAATATAAATAAATAGCCATTCACTTAGTCTGAGATTGTGAATTAAAATGGTGGATACTGAAATTACTTGTGTGTGTTGCGGTGGGTTCAGTTTGAAGGCAAACACCACTAGAACATGATACTCCCATCCAGTCCATTTGAGTAGGAATCACTGAGTTTGCTTCTTTTTTATTGTCAGCATATAGGAGAATAATGCATTTTAGCTGTGATGTCCATTTTTATGAAATTTCTACTAAAAGCTATGTTAAAAGTAAAGGATGGTGGTGGTTTTATTAACTCTACACTTGTTTAGGCCCATTCTGCCTGTGGTATTTTTCAACAGGTCAGCATCCCTAAGACTGTCAGTTTTATATAAGAGTGCAGAGTGAACTAGGCAACTAGATCAAGAGGTAAAACTATTAAATGCCAGTTTTGGCTGAGGACCTCTTCGTCTTCCTTTAACTGTCTTGTGCCTAGGGAGTGTTTACCATTTGTGAGGCAGCCGTGTCTGTTCTTGCACTGTACATCTTATTACTCCATTGGGAAGTAGGTTCACTTTCCTCTGGCTTTTTGCCTAAGTTAGGCTTTGCTGAATCACCCTACTTTTCCTTTTAGAAAGGTTGTTACATGAGATGTACTTGCAACTGTTCTTTTCCCATCAAAACAAATCAGTGAATGTTTGCTGAGTATATTATGCTGCTTCCTTAAACCACTTGTCGCTTTAGGATCAACTCATATCTTTTTTCTTCCCTTTCCTTGTCACCTCAGGTGGCAAATCTGAAGTCAAGTGTCTGCTTTTCCATTTTCTCTATGCCCTATCATTCTCCCATTATCCATTTGACTTTATTTTAAATAATTGCATCAATCTTAAGACCTTTATCAAAACCAAGGAGATTTCAAAGAAAGCTCAAGTAAGTTCCTGTTCCTGGTGACTTTGAAAAGCATCCAGAATTGTCACAGATAGATACATGTGGTCCCTTAAAATGCTTTGTGTATGTGGTATTTAAAAAGACTTAACTTCACAGTATCTAGATCTGAGTAAGTTCTTTTCATGCCCTGCCCTGCAACAAGCATCCAAAAAGAGTGTGCATCTCATGGTCTCAGTCCCCTACCATGGAGGGGTAGTGTAGTTGGTGACACTCTCTAGTTCCACATGGGACTTGAGGATATTGCACTAACAATTTGTGTGGATCAAGGTGAACTGGCCCTTTTGCTACATCCAAGTTTTTAAAAACCGTCTCCATATCTGACAGCATTTCCAGAATTTACCTGCTTTTGTCAGTAGCTAGCGTCAGTGCTCCCAGCTGGGACAGGCAAGCCATATTGTTAACAGCTTCCCTATTTGACCTACCTAAGTCTCTCAGAGGGCTCTACTTAAACATCAGGGTCTCCCTGTGTTGTTGAGATCAGTTACATTGTCAGTGCATGCTTCATTTGAGCAATTCATTGAGCAACAGGTGAATTTTCAATGATTTACAATAAAATTTTGATCCAAAGCTCAGGAGACATACCATAGTGGTAAATGGAGTAGCATATAACATTACCAGACTCTAAATTCTTTGTAATTTGCTGCAACCCAGATTGTATATGTTTTATGTGTGTTCAAATAAATATATTAAAGACACACGTGTATACATACACACAAATAGATCCAAGACTGACTTGATTTGAAATGGTTGAATCTGCAGTGTAATGTGTGGTTCACCTGTAAGTAGGACTTGAAATTTAGAACAAGAAGAGTAAAAGGCTTAATGTAACAAATTCTTTTAGCTACATCTGGTATAGAGCACTTGGGGGATGGGATGGGGTGGGTTGGTGAGACAATCAGATCGATAAATTGATTAAATGCTCCTAACCCTGTAATTTTGTGCATAGAGCACCTTGTGCTGTGGAAATAACTGTTCTTAGATTTTCATTGTAACTGGACTGTTCAGGTTGCCCAGAGGGAAAGAACATTCCTAATTCTAATAAAATAAACTTTTATTTTGTTATGCCATTAGTTACTTATGTTTATTTTTATAGTTGAAAACAGATAACTTAGGTGGGTAACTGCCACCTGCATAATGTGCCTTATTCACTGTTCCTATTTAATATAAACTGTCAAGATTTGGTTCAGGTTCTTTGTAGGGAACTGTGAATGAGACCATCCCCATTTAATTTGGCTGATTGAGACTTTCAGAAGGATTTCTGGAAGCTTTCTGGTTTCTGCATCTTGAACAATGACTTTAAATTGTTGTTTGTGTTGCAGTAGTGGTACACATTTAGATGCTCTGTACATCTTGCAATGTCAGTTTTTTAAAGATGAGATATTTAAAACATTCTCAGCCTCAAAAGGAATCTGCTTTCACATAACAACTGATAGTCCCTATTTATGGATATTAATGTGGTACTATCAAACCAGACTTGAGTTTTATCACATCTATACTCTAGTTTGTCATTTTCTAAAAAAAAAATAAAAATAAAAAAAAATAAAAGTGGATTAAAGATTGCTGTTTGACAGAAGAGAGAAATAATAAGATTTAATAACTTGCCTAAACTTCCACAGTTTCTTCTATCTGGGACTAGAGTGATATCCAACTACCTCTGTATAGTTTTCTTATCCTGGTCTCAGAATGATGTAGCATCCAGAACCAGAAGAAGTGACTTTTTCCATACTTTGGCAACAGTAATAATGCTTAGCAGTGCTCCTTGGAGAGAGTTACTGCTTCATCCACGAATATCCTGCTTCTCTGAGCAAAACCAGCCTTGAGTAGAAAAGAGCCCTTCCCTTCTTGCAGGTTGGGTAGCCAGCCCCCTTGTTCACATTTGAGGTCATAGTCCCCAGTGGCAGCCAGACCACAAGTTACACTTCAAAATAAATAGCTTAGTGTAATTTGATAGGGTATTTGCAGTTGTAGACCTTGTCCCCTTTCCAGAGTAGGGAATTTGGAAAGTCTGCTGGGACTTGTTACAGGATCTCTTTTTATAGATGATAGCTGAAAATGCACAGAGCAGCTGCTAATGTTTTGAGTTCTTCTAAAGACAAGTTCTCAATGTAGCCCAGGTTGCTCTAGGATTTATGTAGCCAAGGATGGCCTTGAACTTCTGATCTTCCTGCTTCTACCTCTTAAAGTGCTAGGATGACAGGCATGTGCCACTAAGCCCAGCTTAGCATGTAAACCATTCGATCTCAGCATTTATCCCTGCAAGTGGAGATTGTAGTAGGTGTTTTTTGGGATTTATTTTTAAAACTAGTATCAGCACTGTAACCCAGGCTGACCTCCAATTTAGAGCTTTCCTTCCGCCTCTCTGCCTCCTATTTACTGGGATAACAGGTGTTGTGCACCTATCATCTTGAGAGGTTTTTTTTTTTTTTCCTCGTTTCTTTTGTTTTTTAAAGATAAATAACAATGGAAAACTGTGGCCCCTTCATAAATGAAAACTGCACTCTTAAGTTTTTTTCCATATATATCTTTGGGGAAGTTCGTACATATTTTAAGAATGTGCATCTGTTAGTTTTTCAAGTTGAATTAACCAACCTAGAAGCTCTCAATTGGAAGTCAATGTGACTAAGAATAAAGACAACTTTAGGATTTTCTTGGTGTATTTGTGTCGGTTCTTCCTCCCCACCCCCCACCCCCAGCTGCTACTACTGATCTTTCTTTAGGGGAAGTGATACTGCTTTCTTCAGAAAAATAATTTTTCAACTGATAATGATTTGGGACCATTAGGGTGGTTTTCACTCTAGTTGCCAGTTTACAAATCAGTCACTTTGGTACTTGGCATCTCTAAAAATGTGGAATCCAGAGATCTCAAACTCAAAGTCAGGTAAATGGAGATAGATTGCTCCTGTTGGCTGGATTCTAAGAAATTCTGTCAAATCACTAAAATGTTAAAAACTTTGACTTCATAGTATGTCCATACTTGTCTGGTTTGATATATTCTATTAAGCTATGTTTTTCTTTTTTGTTTTTAAAAATTGGAATATTGTGGGGGTCAAAGAAAGTGAGCAAAAGGGCYGGGCGTGGTGGCGCACGCCTGTAATCCCAGCACTTGGGAGGCAGAGGCAGGCAGATCTCTGAGTTCGAGGCCAGCCTGGTCTACAGAGTGAGTTCCAGGACAGCCAGGGCTAATACAGAGAAACCCTGTCTCGAAAAAAACCACAAAAAAAAAAAAAAAAAAAAAAAAAAAAAAGTGAGCAAAATAAAGCCTATTCTCAAATCATAATTATTTAATGTAGGTCTTCTGTTTGCTAATTACTTTTCTATTGCTATGACAGAGCCTGAGAGTTTACATCTGATCCTCAAGTAGGAAGCAGAGCACACTGGGAATGATGGCAGGAGAGATTTTTAAAACCAAGGAGCCTGCCTCAGTGACAAGCCTCCACACTTCCTAGCCCTTCCCGGTTTCACCAAGTATAAGTATTTCAATATGAGCTTATTACGTGAACCATTTTCACCTAAATCACCACAGTCCACACTCCCCTACCCCGCCCCCGCCCCCACCCCCCAAATGGTAGAATTGAGTTCCTTCTATATAGTGTTGGGCAATAGAGGTTAAGCAGTCAACAAAAGGGGTYTGTCAATTTGTGTGAAGCTCTTAACTAAGGCTTTCCATCCAAATGAGTTAACAGCTGGCTACCCGGCGGAGCCACATTTAACCACTTAAAACATTATTCAAGTAGTCTTACCAAAAGTAACTGCTAGGTTTTAATGACCCCACCCCACCCCCCATCTATCTATTATCTATCATCTGTTGGTTGAGATATGGGTTCTCTGTATAGCCCTGGCTGTGCTGGAACTCACTCTAGACCAGGCTGGCCTCAAATTTAGAGATCATCCTCCTACTGCCTCCTGAGGGCTAAGATTAAAGGCCTGCGCCACCACTACCCATGGCCAATTCTTTTGACTTTTCTATTTAAAACTGGTTGCTTTTATTAAAATCCTCAGATAAACTAAACAATTTTTCACGCTTATGAGCCTTCCTAATTTAATGAGTTAAATTCTAGGGCCTTATATATCCAGACCCTTCAAAGATCCTGCCTGACATGACATTGGCTCTGTATACATAAAGTAACATTTCCYGAGGATAGCTTTTGTGCCTTAACTACCTGTAAAACTTTCTTCAATGACAACAACCTTTGTGAAAGTTGGTTCATTAGCTTTACAAGATACCTTCAGTCTGCCAGAGACATCAAGTAGCTAAGATTTTCTATATGCAAAATAAAACTGCCATACAAGCCTTTCACATGAATAGCTAGCTACTTGAATCTTTTGCCCTTGGGAAGTAGCTCTTCTGGAACAGTTGGTTTAGACTGCAATTCAGGAATTTAGATCCTAGAATTTTTGGCGACCCTATCAAAAAACGAATGTCTTAGCTTGCTCTTGCAGGGAGAACTCTACTACTCCTGCAGGTACTCTTTCCTTAGGGTGCAGTATGAAATGATCTGCACTTACTCTTGTGGGCTTACTTGGCAACAGACATTCTAATGGGATGCTATAAAGTTGTTAACTATATCCACTCTCAAGTCATTTATAACTTAATTGCTGGTATTTCTGGTACAGATGAAGATGTTTGCTTATTAATAAATTTCTATCACATATTCTGGCTTGTGGTTCATTTCTACCTGTACAGGACAGAGCCTATTCTAAGAGGAACGTATGACCTGATTGGAAAAGATGTGCTTTAAACTTTTTAATTATTGTGAGGCATGATCTTAATATATTTATAGAAGCAGCTAGGGATTCAAACTGCAGCCCTCTCGGTGCTGTGATTCTAGGTTTGTGCCACTGTGCCCTGTCTCAGGAATTATCTTGGAAAGTCAAGACCATAGACACCAGAGAACAGTCAGTGAAGGATAGTGACAGTGTTCCTTTATGCCTTCTCCCTCCCAGAATATTGTTTTGAATAGCTTGCAAAAAAGTCAACAAAGTATTATAGTTTAAAAGAATTCATGGATACATGGTAAAATTGTAAAATCAAATGGGTACAGTCAGTGCTTTCCAGTGACCAAGTGTTAGCACATTTAACTCAGATGGCTGCTTCCATGACATTGCTTCACAGATTCCAAATGCTGTTTCTTTCAAGGACATGTGAGTGTATGTCTCTAAGATAAGTTTCATAATCTAGGGCCTCCCTCTGAATAGATTCGAGCCCACAAATCACACTGGAGAAAACAATTGGGAACACAGTCTCCTGGAGTAGCAATTTCATATTCATAATGTGTTTATCAGATACWGAGATTTCTGTTTGGTAAATTGTACAAATCTTAGGTTTAGTGAGATATTTTAAGAACTGTGTACACTTGTGTAATAACCTAAAAAACGATGCAGGAGAGTACTATTAAGCTCCATTGTTTTAGCACTGAAGAGCAGTTTGTTCACTTCTGAACTTTATATAAGTGTACTGTATGTACTCTGGGATGGTCTAGTTTATAATGCTTTAAAGACTTCATACTGTGTTAGATCATTCTGTATTGTTGAATACTTACGCATTATGATGCATTTTGTACATACACCAGTTTATCCAGTTTCCTACCAATAACTTCAGTGTTTCCCATTTGAGGCAATATGAGTTTATTTTTAATTATTATTTTATGTGTAGGGTGTTTTGCCTGATAATAGGTCTGTATTTTTGGAAGCCACTGAATCTCAGAAGCTTATCATTTAGGAAGGTGTAATATTTTGTTAGGAATGAGTTACTCTCTGTCCATGAGCATGGTATACATCTTGATATTTATGTTTTTATGTTTTTCGTTGTGTTTTGAGGTAGGCTCTCATGTAGCTCATGTTGGCTTTGAACTTCCTATGTCTAACTTGGGATGATTCTGGATTCTTCTCAAGTAGTGGGGTTGCAGGCATATGCTCCCATGCTTGAGAGCTTTTTAAATTTTTTTTCCAAGTAGTGCTTTTTGTAGTTCCCCATAGATTTCCCCCCTTGAGTATTTGATATTATACATACACACATTATGTATATATTTCCATTTTTTTTTTGAAACAGGGTCTCTTTCCTGTAGCACAAGCTATCCTTGAACTCAGGTCTTCTTGCCTCAGTCACTTGGGAACTGATGGTCATAGACGTGATAAACATGTCAGGCTGATAATTGACTTTTTTTAGTATTAATTTTTTAAGTTCCATTTCTATTTTTGCTGTTATAAAAATAAAATTGATCTTATGTATTGATTGTAAAGTCATTTGCTAAGTCTATTTTAGAAATAGCTCTGTGAATTCCATATATGCAAAAGCATGTCTGCAAATGATGTTTTTACATTTTTTTTTTTTTTTGGTTTTAACATTTTATTTAGTATGTATGAGGGATACATATCTGCCACAGCACATGTGTGAGGTGAGGACACAGTGCTTGCCTTCCCCTTAGCCGAGGTAGTCTCTATTGCTTTTGATGCTGTCTGGCTTATTCTAAGTTAGCTAACCCACCACTTCTGGTTTTTTACCTGGGAATAAAACTCAGGTTGTCAAGTTTGTGTAGCTGCTGGTTTTATCTTCTGGACAAGATCCATGTGCTGCTCCTTTTGGATTATGAATTTGTTTTGTCTATTTCTTGTGACAAAATCTAATACAATGCTAGAAAAATGTAACTGACATTCTGAATCTGTTCTTAGAAACAGATTTTGTTTTTCTATTAAATGTGATATTTAGGGGTAAATTTTTTTTATTTACCTTCTAAACATGGAAGTTTTTTTCTGTTTTACTGAATTTTTTGGTTTTTTGGGTTGTTTGGTTTTGTGGAAGCATTGCTAACTCTTATCAGACGCCTTTTCTGGTTCTATCAGAAATGTCRGTTTCTCAGTGTGAAGGTTTAACAGACTGTATATCATGGCCTGAATTCAGCTCATGGAATTTTGTACATCAAACCCTTGACCTATTTTTAAAAGGTTAGGCTGCTGGCTATACTTTAGTTACTGTCCAGCCTGCCTATTTGTAGACAAGTATAAACCATTCCGTTTAAAGGGGAGGGGCCAGATGGCTTAGTGATTAAAGGTGCTGGCTGTTGAATCTGATGGCCTGAGCTCCACCTTCCAGCCCCACATGGCGGGACTCACCACTTTGTATTGCTGCCGTCGCACACACACCCACACACAATGCATGTGGCTCTCGTAACAAGTTAAAGGGAATTTCAAAAAATGGAAATGTAAAGGTTTAGGAAAGGGAGAGGAAGAAGAGACAGAAATGTGTGTTGTAAAGCTTAAAGTACTTCTCATTCTACAGTAATGTCCAACTGAACTGTCTATGATATATGTTGTATAGGAACATACATTGAACTTGAAAATATAGTTAATTGGTTATTGAACACTTAGATGTGACTAGTATAAATGGATTTTTACTTTCAATTAATTTAAATTTAAATAGCCTATTATGTTTTGTATGACTTTAGAACTAGAAATCATATATATGACATACTTTATAATTTTATGCTTTTATATATATATATTTACAAAATTGAGAGCACACGCTATTATTATTCATATTTTCCAGTTTGCCAGGGATTGAACCAACGAGGCAAGTGCTCTATCATTCTGACTTTTCTTAGTTGAAAAAAGTATTTTGCTTTTTTTGTGATATATATCTTTGGATACAGAACTGTTAAATTCTGTTTGGGACAGTCTTATATAGTCCTGCTGGTCTTAGACTTGCTCTGTAGCTAAAGATGACCTTCAACTTCTGACCCTCCTGTCTCCACTTCCCAGATGAATATGGCTTGTGTATAGAATTCTAATCCTTTCTATTCTTTCAGGCCTTTAAGTTATTGTACTCAACTCTTCAGTGTTTTGATCATTTCAAGTTTGTTTTTGTTTGTTTGTTTGTTAGGCAAGATTTCTCTCTTGTAGCCCTGGCTCCTGGAACTCACTCTGTGGACCACACTGGGCTAGAACTCAGAGGTTCACTTGCCTCTGCCTCCTGAGTGCTGGRATTAAAGGTGTATGCCCAAACCACCTGGCTTATTTCAAGTTTTTCGGCCTGTAATGCCCCTCCTCCCATGGCTGTAGTGTTGGTTTAATCTTTAGGAAGTTGCCTGCGATACACCCAGGTAAGTTTTCTTTTTCAAAAACTTGTTATTTTTAAATGTGTATGTGTGTGTGCCTGCATATGGGAGTGTGCACCTGAGTGCAGGTGCTAGAGGAAGCCAGAGGTATCAAACCTCTTGAGACATAGTTACAGGTGGTTGTAAAAGTGCCTGACATGGTTGCTGTGAACTGAACCCAGCGAGAGCCTCTGGAAGAGAAGAAATTTGACTCTTAACTGCTGAGTCATCTCTCTAGTTCATTTTTGTTTGTGTAGAAWTTGCTGCACTTGACAGATCAGTGTGGATGTCTTTCATTAAACTTGTAAAAGTCATGTATTTCTCATGTTCACAGTCTGTCTCCTGAGATTAATGCTGTATAGAGATGGTTGTTACTCTCTACATGCCGGATTGCT
>BDUI01000588.1:104176-122260 GCA_002335545.1 Apodemus speciosus | reverse complement strand
GCCCAGCTGCTTCTGTCTTGGCAATGCCATGATCTACACCGTTTTTCTTTCTGTATTCTGATGCTGACAATACTTACATACTTTTACAAATTCATTTGCTCAAGTCTCTCCTTCATTCCAATTGTTTTGTTTCTTAATGTAATTTCTTTAGAAATTTAAGAGTCTATAAATTGAAATTCTGAGTCTTCTACATTTGCCTACTATTATTATTGTTGTCATCATTTGTGGTGCTGGGAATTAAACTCGGGTCTCATACATGCTAGGTATGTACTGTACCTGCATGTCAGCCCAGCCCTTTAAAATTTCTTGTGCTAGGGTTGGATCTCAGTAGGAATTACTTAGTATGCAATTTCTTATTCCTCTTGCAGTACTTCTTTTTAAAAAAAATTATTTATTTTATGTATATGAGTACACTGTAGCTGTCTTCAGACATACCAGAAAAGGGTGTCCATTACAGATGGCTGAGAGCCACCATGTGGTTTCTGGAATTGAACTCAGGACCTCTGGAAGAGCAGTCGGTGCTCTTAACCACTGGGCCATCTTTCCAGCCCGCAGTACTTCTTTTTCTTGTTATTGTTTTGTTTTTAAATTTTTATAAAAGATCACATGTATGGATGTTTTATCTGAATATGTTTACTGCACAATTTGTATGTCTGATGCCCGCAGAGGCCAGAAGAGGGCACTGGATCTCCTGAACTGGAACTACAGACAACAGTTTGTACTCTGAGCCATCACATGGATGCCAGAAATTGAACCTGGGTCCTCTGTAAGATTACTCAGTACTCTTAACAGCCAAGCCCTCTTCACCTCCTGTTGTTTTGTTTTGTGAAACAGGGTTTGCCTATGTATTTATCCCTGGTTAGCCTCAAACTGGATCTCATCCTCTCTCAGCCTTCTAAGTGATGGGCTTGCCTTAAAGTATAGCTGAGTATGGAGTTTATTTTGCCAGTTATTCAGGTGCATACTGTTGTATATGTTGAAGAGGCAGAGGTTGGAGGATCATGAGTTTTAGGCCAGCCTGGGATATACCCTTTAAAATTAATGTTTTTGTTTTGCAGCTGGAGAGATAGATGGCTCAGTGGTTACAGTCATTTGTTGCTCTTGCAGAGGATCCAGGTTCCATTCTCAGTACCCCCATGATGGCTCACAAACATCCATGACTCTAGTTCCAGGAGAGCTGATGCCTCTTCTGACATCTGAGGGCATCAGGCACATACTTGGTGTACATACATGCAGGCAAAACATTCATATGCATAAAATAATAAATCTTTAAAAGTTTCCTTTATTGCTTTTGAAAAAGTTGCAACTAGTATTTCCCCCCTTATATTAAGGCATATAAACAGTCTTCCTGTTCTTGTTTTGAGAGAGAGTCTCACTTGTATAGCACTGGCTGTTCTAGAATAGATCAGGCTATTCTCCAACTCTGATCTCTTGGCTCTGCCTTCCTGGGTACTAAGATTAATGGCATGTACTATCACAACTGGCCCTTATTGTAGTATATGATGTATAAGATTAGGGAACTGATGAAAGAAAAATCTACTTAAAGATTTTCTAAGTTACAGTGTTAAGTTAGTACAATATCTTCACATCCAGCATCTTCCTCGATTGCTCTCCACCATATTGTTTTTAGCCAGGGTCTCTCTGTACCTGGAACTAATGATTTCTCTAGGCTGATGATGTTGAGCTCCGGGGTCTCCTATTTCCCCAGTGCTGAGAGATTGCACACATGCTGTACTCAGCTTTTACTTGGTTACTGGAACTTGGGTCTTCATGCCCGTGCTACAGGTTCTTTACTGCCTGAGCTGTCCACCTTCATTTTATCAAACAGAGATCATGACTGGTGGTATAGCTTAGCAGATAAAAGGGCTTGCTACCAAGATTGACAAGAGTTAGGTCCTCATGAGGAACTCACATTGCAGAAGGGGAGAAAAGATTCTTGAATGTCTTCTCTGTAGATACAATATATATGCATGTACACACACATACAAATGTTAAAAAATGTTTTCTGATTTGGCTGCTAAGAAGTAGAACAATCAATATACTTTATGAGGCATTTAATAATTTAGTCTATTAATATGAGTATGTGTTGTATAGTGTAATTTTGGTACATTATAAATAAACATAATATGCATTATACACTATGGGCAAGTTGGATAGCTAAATAGTGTGGTATATAAGACATATTCAGAATACCTCTTTATATGTTTCTTCATGTTATGAATTGAATACATGCCTGGTGAGTTACTGACCATTCTTGTTATGTGAATGTGCTTTCAATTAGCAATACATGGGGCTGCTTTAACACAGGTGACCTCTTTCATTTCAGAAAACTCAGGTTCCTGCATCTATCGAATCTCAAAAACCCAGGCCAAAAAAAGGTCTGTATTTAATTTCATTTTATATATATGTATACATGTGTGTGTGTGTGTGTGTGTGTGTGTGTGTGTGTGTCTGTGTGTATTTCACTGTTTCATACATACCAGAGCTTTCTTTGTAAAGTATGTTAAGAAAACCAGTAATGGTCAAACTCTTTTTTTCTTTCTTTTTTCTTTTCTTTTTTTTTTTTTCAAAGATTTATTTATTACATGTATATGAGTACACTGTCACTGTCTTCAGATATACCAGAAGAGGGCACTGGATCCCATTACAGATGGTGGTGAGCCACCATGTGGTTGCTGGGAATTGAACTCAATACTTCTGGAAGAACAGTCTGCTCTTAACTGCTAAGCCATCTCTCCAGCCCCATGGCCCAGCTCTTGCACAATGAATAGTTTTTATTTTATCCAATTAGATTTTATGGGCCTGTAATGTATTTAAATGGTTTTGGTTATAATGTCTGTATTCACTAATTTCTATTTGTGTTAAAAACATTACTTTCTTATATAAATCAGACCTCCACTAATTTTATGTATGTATTAAGTGTTGCACTGACTTTTTATTTAAAATTTTTTGTCTTGAGATAGATGTTTCGTAAGGGAAACATGCCTTCTTTCTTTTTTCTTTCTTCCTTCCTTCCTTCCTTCCTTCCTTCCTTCCTTCCTTCCTTTCTTTCTTTCTTTTTTTAAGATATATTTATTTATTTTTATGTATATGAGTACACTGTAGCTGTCTTTAGACACACCAGAAGAGATCACATTGCAGATGGTTGTGAGGCACTATGTGGTTACTGGGATTTGAACTCAGGGCTTTTGGAAGAGCAGTCAGTGTTCTTAACCGCTGAGCCATCTCTCCAGCCTGCCTTATTTATTTCTAAGACGGGTCTGAACTCATCATGTAAGCCTAGGCTGTTGACTTGGGGCACTTTCCATACTTTAGTTCCCCATTACTGGGATTATGGATGTTGCATGCTTAGTAGTGTGCGATTTTACAGTTTACACTTGGAAGCCTAGTGAAGACCTGGACTGTGAAGTGATACATTTTTGGTCTCATAGAGGTGATACTGTTGACTCAGAGGAACAAGAATCCTCCTTCTGCTAACCTGTAACATTTTAGGAGGACTGACTTCAGGTTGTGACTATTATTGGAGGGTTTCCCAAGGGTTTTGGATGGGATGTCCTCCTCCTCCTCAGATATTAGAGAAATACCTGAATATTGTTAACAAACAGGTATTAGTTCTGCCATCCATAGAGCTGTTTGTTTGAATGGAATCCTTTGTGGTATTAGGGATTAAACCTAAGACCGTGCACATGCCAGGCAAGTGCTCTTAAGCTGTATCTCCAGCTTCTTTTACTTGTTTCAAAACTTTTTTTTAAGTGTATGTGTGTGGGTCTGCTGATCCAGATTCAACCCCTAGGACCCACATGGTAGAAGGAGAGAACCAGCTTCTTCAAAATTGTCCTYTATGTATGCTGTAGTACAAGCATAYCCACACATGGAGAGCTACAAAATAAATAAAATTAAGAAAACAAGATATTCCCATTTCCAAGTTCCATGAAGAATTTAGTGCACTATTGGAATTGCTTGTGGTTGGCTTAGACATGAGGACTATGCTGAAGGAGGAAACCTAACACTGTGTTGTTTGTTTTTGCCAAAATATGCTCTCTAGCTCCAGAGTTCCCCATTGTGGAGAAACTGAACTGGCTGATCCATCTCCACTATATCCGGAAGGATTATGAAGCATGCAAGGTGAGACTGCGGCCACAGAGGGGGGTGAGAGGCGGGCTGGGCAGACACTCAGTGTCTCAGCACCGTGTAGCAGTTAGCAGCTTCCTGCTTTATTCATCATTATTCTAATTTAAACAATAGTTTATCTACCAACCTTGACTTTGATCTTGTCTCTTTTCAGTGAGTTTCTGTATCGCAAATAGGACCAGGTCCCTTCCTGCTTACTGTAGGGATTTCTCATTGTACTCAAACCCTTTAGTGTGACTCTCTGTCCTCTCTCCAACCCTCTTATTTGCCTCAGCTCCTCTTCTACCTCTTGCCAACACACAGTTTGAAGCTTTTCACTTTGGGAAGCCTTTCTTAATTCTCTTGAAATGGCTCCAGATGCTGCCTTTTGAGCTAAAGTACCTGGACATAGTCCATCACAGCAGAGAGCCTGTCACAGCAAAGACTCCATGTGATTTGCTCTATACTGAGAACCWGTAGCGTCTGTCATAGTGCTTGAAATGGTGCTCATATTTTTTTTTTTTAGCATGCCTAGTTAGATTTTAAATAGGGGTTGAGAACATTTTTCTGTCATGGACTAGTTAGTAGTTTATTTTAAATTTAATTTTTTGAGATACGKTTTTTTTCTATATCTCTGGTTGGCTTTGAACGTGCTGAGTAGATCAGGCCAAACTCAGAGTTCCACCTGCCTCTGGCTCCTAAGTGTTTGGATGGATTAAAGGTGCGTGCGTCCATGTCTCGTCAAGACAKTGGTTTAGACTTTAGGGTTATATAGTTCTTATCTCATATTTGTTTTGTTTATTTTTTTTTTTTTGGTTTTGTTTGAAATAGAGTTTCATTTAGCCCAGGTTAGCCTCAAACTCAGTAGGCAGTAGAAGATGACCTTGATCTCTTTCTTATCCTCTTGTCCCTACCGCCTGGGTGCTAACATTGTAGGCACATACCACAGTGCATGGCTTATTTTTTTAAAATAATGCAAAAATATAAAACTTATTCAGAAATTTTAAAGTTTATATGGATGGGTGTTTTGCCTACATGTTTGTCTATACACTACATGCAAGTATTGCTTGAGGAGACCAGAAGATGTCATCAGATTCCTTGGGACTTGGGACTGGAGTTACAGAGTTATACAACTGTACTGTCTGTACAGCTGTGAGTTGCCATGTGGGAGCTGGTAATCAAATTTGGGTCCTTTGAAGGAACAGCAAATGCTAAAGATATTTTTTTTTTCTTTTACAAGACAGGGTTTCTCTGTGTAGTCCTGGATATCCTGGAACTAGATCTGTAGACTAGGTGGCTTCAAACCTCAGAGATCCGCCTGCCTCTGCCCCTGAGTGTGGGATTAAAGACCTGGACCACCATGCCCAACCTGAAAAGTATTCTAAATGAGGGATGTACAGACAGAAATAGTTTGAGAGCCCCTAGGTTGCTAACCTTATTCTAAAGTAAGTGATTGTAAGAGTTGAGATGAAAGCAAAAATCCTGATGAAACCCCATTGTTAGTCATTGGCTATGTGTGTAGGTGTCTTACGTGTGTCCCTTGTCCCTCTATAGCTACTTTGATAACACTTAACCCTAGTCAGGTGCTCTTCTTTTTTAGGCTGTGATCAAAGAACAGCTTCAGGAGACTCAGGGGCTGTGTGAATATGCTATCTATGTCCAAGGTAAGACAGTGTTTCTTTCCTTACTAGAAAAATGTATTTATCCCAGGTTCTTGGAAAACAAAAAACCCAAACGATTTAGGGAAGACTTAAATGTAAATAATGTCTCAGAGAAGTCTTATTTACTATCCTTTGAAATTTGAACATAATTCTGTGTGTGTATTGTGCACACATCTGAAGACTAGTATTTGACATTTGGTGAACATGATTTTTTAATATATTTTAAAATTATTTTACATGTATATGTGTTTGCCTGGATGTATGTCTGTGCAACATGTACATGACTGGTGCCTGTGGAGGCCAGTAGAGATCATTGGGCCCCCTGGAACAAAATTAGTTGTGAGGGGCTGGAGAGATGGCTCAGTGGTTAAGAGCATTGACTGTTCTTCCAGAGATCTGAGTTCAGTTCCCATCACTCACATGGTGGCTCATCTGTAATGGGATCTGATGCCCTTTTCTGGTGTGTCTTACGACAGCGAAAGTGTACTCATATACATAAAATAAAAAGTGGTGGTGAGCCACCATGTGGATACTGTGAATTGAACCCTAGTTCCCTAAAAGAGCACTAAATGCTCTTAACAAATTGAGCCACTTCTGGCCTTCAGAATCTTATTCTTATAAAGAATCTCTGTGATCTGCAGAGGACCCGTTAACTGAGTATGGGTGCCGGAAGCAGAACAGGTTACTCACTAAGTCAGCTTACCACAGRCTCTCCCTTACTGACATTCTGCTTGCTTCCATCTATTTAGTGATGACTGATTGGATTAAAGGCTTTTTCTGTTCTTTGCTGCTTCTCCTCCTCCCCCAGTGTTTCTGATGTCAGCCTCTACTTCTAAGAATATGGCTTATTTTCTGTATTTTCTATTACTTGGCAGCACTGATCTTCCGCCTGGAAGGAAATATCCAAGAATCCCTAGAACTCTTTCAGTCATGTGCTGTTCTCAGCCCACAGTGTGCTGATAATCTCAAGCAGGTGGCCAGATCTTTGTGAGTACTGGAATAGTCACAGAAGACCACATAAAATGCTGTCTTTTGAAGTGCATTTTGGGCAGAGCTTGTTGCTATAGCAGCCAGATGCTTGATATGTAGGACAATGAGTAATAAGTATGATGGGCTTCATCTTGAAGAGAATGGATTAATCTGGAAGTCAGCTAGTATTAAGGAACTAGGGACCTTCTAGTTGGATGAGAACAGTGTATTATCCCATCATTCCTCTATAAACATATGGGCAAGTCATAGCTTACTGTTCTGACATTAGTTAGAATATTCAACATATAATAAACATGTGGTATTTTAAGCAAATGGCCTGCGGATCCCTAAATGGAAATACTTCTAAAGCCTTCATAAACGTTTTCACACGCTGGTGTTCCATGCAGTGCCATCTCCATGTTCTTCCCCACACTGCCTTTCTTACTGGCATCATTTTCATATAGAACTCAGGAAAGAGTTGTGGGTTCAGGAGGCAAAGGCTATGTATGCCCTGACTGGGTGAGGTTGGGGAATGATGGCAGCTCCTGCTTCATGGCACATCGTTGGACCTTTTGCTGTTTTTATCTACTTTTATAAAACATTACAGATAGTAGTTAACAGAAGAATGCCACCGACACKGGTGTGTGATAGAACACCACTGCCTCAATAGCTTCTGCTTTTCCCATACAACCAGCTCAACTTTTTGAAAAAAGCTTCTATAATTTTTAGCTCTGGAATATGTGTAAAATGTGAATTTGTAGAGTTAATCCTATAGGAGTTTAGATTAGCTGGGTGTGGCAGTGTACACCTGTAATCCTGGTACTTCATCCTTGATTAAAGTGAATCGGAGGCTAGTCTTAGTTACATAAGGACCTGCCTCAAAAACAAACTAAAAATAATGAATTGAAGAAGTAATAATTATAGAAAATGTATCTTCACAGATTTCTTCTGGGAAAACATAAAGCTGCCACGGAAGTATATAATGAAGCAGCTAAACTTAACCAGAAGGACTGGGTAAGTAAGAAGCATCATTTCTTTCTTATCAAATAGCTTTTTTTATTTTTTAATAAGGTATCAATTTGTCTATCACTGACTGGCCCCAAATGTATTATGTAGAGCAGGCTGGCCTCAAACCCAGAGAAATCTGTCTGCCCCTGCCTCAGTAGTGCTGATTAAAGGACTGCTCAGCCACTGCCTAGCGCTTGGCTAGAGTTCTCAGATATTCAATGTTGTTGGATTCTGTCCTCAGCACAGATTTCTGCATAGCTTTGTAGACTTTGGTTTATAGTTTGCAGCTGTTAGTGTTGCTGACAGCTTTGTACTGGTATGATTCTAGCTGTGATTATCCTGTGTCATTTCCCAGAGCTTTAGAGGTCATGTTGGTTCCTTTGGAGTTTGAAAGCATCAGCAGGAGATGCCTTCATATACACTTTGCCTAGTTTCCCTATCTGCTTGGCAGACAGCTGTTTCTTTTGCCTTTCTTTGGGTTATGAAAACTTTAAGTGACTCTTTTGATTATTTTCCCTTCATCATCTTCCCTTTCTTATTAGTGTATATTAATTGTATAAAACAGTGGGTTTCACTGTGACATTTTCATAGTTTGGTCATAGTCACTTTTTCCCCCTATTTTCATCATACATTTATGTAAATTGGGGATTATATGTAAGTAYGACACAAAATCAGACTAAACACTGTCTTTACAAATTAAGAGTTTTCCCTCCATGAACCCATGCCATGTRTTTTTGCATTCATTTTTGGTCCTAGAATTTCAGGGCTGAGACTTACTCATGGTTAGTTAAATGGTGCCTGCTTCAGTCAGAAGTATTAATTCTTTGAAAGGAGCTCAAAGGCGCAAGGAAGAGCAAGCCCCAAAAGAACCTGTGCTATGTCTCTTCAGCCATAGCCTCTGAAAGGAAGGGTGGAAAGTATCATTTTAGTCTGGAGCCATTCTTCCCTGGAGTCGGGCTCGTTAGTAAAGGGACTGGGGATGGTCTCTGGAGGATGAGTGGTTCTGTTTGCTGCACTCATTGTCACTTCTGCCAGACAGCAGCTTTGTGGATTTTTTTTCTTTTTTTTCTTTTTGGTTTTTTGAGACAGGGTTTCTCTGTGTAGCCCTGGTTGTCCTGGAACTCACTCTGTAGACCAGGCTGGCCTCAAACTCAGAAATCCACCTGCCTCTGCCTCCCAAGTGCTGGGATTAAAGGCAGGAAGCTGTGGCTTTTAACTTGCCTTTCATTTCTATTATTTTATTCCTTACATCTAAGGACATTTGCTTAGCCTTATCTCAAAGATCACTATTCTTGCTTCTAGTTGTATATATTCTGATGGTTTATCCATTCCTGTAATTTCAGTACTTGTATTCTGATTTATAAGTACTTTGTCTTCTCCTCTCCCTCTGCCTCCCTCGAGCCTTCATTTATGTTGTTGGTGTTGTTTTGTTGTTTGTTTGAGACAGTGCCTCACTCTGTAGCCCTAGCTGTCCTGGAATTCACTATGTAGATCAAGTTAGCTTTAATYTAACAGTGCTGCCTGCCTGCCTTCTGAGCGCTAAGGTCAAAGGTGTGTGCCACCAGCCTGGCCCCTCTTCCCTTAGCTTTTCCCCTTCTCTTGTAGTAACCTCTCTGTTTCAGTCTTAGTTCTGGATGTTTCCACAGCTATTTTTCTCTTTCTGCTTTCCTTCTAGTTCTTTTTTTATAATGTTGGGTAATCTTGCAGAGCCTTCCTATGTCAGAGAGAAGTCCACTGATTATAGTAGAGAGATAACATGGCTTTTCCTTGTAGTCCTTAGGGCACTATTTCTTTTTCTTTTTCTTTTTCTTTTTTTTCGAGACAGGGTTTCTCTGTATAGCCCTGGCTGTCCTGGAACTCACTCTGTAGACCAGGCTGGCCTCGAACTCAGAAACCCGCCTGTCTCTGCCTCCTAAGTGCTGGGATTACAGGCKTGTGCCACCACCGCCCGGCTTAGGGCACTATTTCTTAAAAGTTTAGTAACACTTATAGTGTGTGKGGGGGGGCATGGGTACAACCTGTGGGAGCTTGTTCTCTCCCTACACCATGTGGCTCCCAGGGATTGGACTCAGGACATTGGACTTGGCCTCAGTGACCTGTCTGACCAGCATTATCATTTTTTAAGTATACTTCAATCTTAGATTTTCATCTCCTCTGAGATTATTAACTTTAAATTTTTTTATCTCATATATCCATTTTGTATATGTGCTGTTTGTGTATGTATATATGTGGGGACACACATGCTATGGTGTCTTAGGGTTTCTATTGCTGTGAAGAGACACCATGACCACGGCAACTCTTATAAAGGAAAACATTTCATTGGAGAAGTCTTACACTTTCAGAGCTTTAGTCTGTTACTGTGGTGAGAAGCATGGTGGCATGCAGGCAGACAGRCTGGAGAAGGAGATACAGGCAGCAGAAGGGAGACTGATCCTCACTGGCATAACAAGCATATGAGACCCCAAAGCCTGGCCTCAGAGTGGCACACATCYAGTTTAGCCACACCTCCTAATAGTACCACTCCCTATAGACTAAGTGTTCAAACACACAAGTCTATGGGGCCATTCCTTTTCAAACCACCACATACAGTGGGTGTACAGGCCAGAGAACAGCTTGCAAGAGTTGGTGCTGGGTCTATAGGTCATCAGGGTTGGTGCTTTTACCCACTGAGTCATCTTACTGTCATCATCTCCCTTGTCTTTGTAGACAGGGTCACATTAGCTCATGTTGGCCTTGTATTAACTGTGCATCAGATGATAGCCTTTGATTCCTGATCCCTCCTCCCAAGAGCTGAGCTGAGCTGAATCATTAGAAATCAAGGCAAAACTACATACAAAAATTAGAAGTAGATGCAGCTCAGGAAGGCCCTGGATACAGCCCTGCATGTGAGCACCAGTAAATACACACTCATTTACTTTCTAATTTTTTGTCTTTCAGAAAAACTTGCATATGATAAGTTTTAGGTTCTGGTAATCTATCTAAATTGAGATCTTTACAGTGCATAGTTGGAGTTAGAATCATGACGTTCTAGGCTGTATATGAACATTTTAGAATCAGAAACATAAAGTTAGTAACTGAAATCAGAAAACCAGTTGAGATAGTCAGCAGTGAATTGAGGATGGAGCTCAGGAAGGGCAGAACAGAAAAAAAAGGCAGGAGGTAGATGAGTCAGGACGGCTGGGCAAGGGGGAGGTGACACGTGGCTGCTTCTCCATGTAGTCCAAAGATCTTGGTATTGTTCTCACTTAGAACAGTGACCAGCCCCATAAATGTCTACAGCAAACCTCTTATCTCTACTTTCTTGTACTCATCATGATAGCCCACAATCTGGTCCTAACAAGGAGATAATTCTGCATGCCACTGTCTTGATTCCTGAAACAACTTTAAACTGGGAGAATTTCCACTAATGACAAATGAGAAATCTGAGGCTTTGGATGGAATGACGTGGATGGAATGGCACACTGAGAGGAAGAAGAGAGTAGACTGCAGCTGTAGTCCAGGACTGCCATCTATAGCTTGAGATCTTTCCATGGGAGATGAATTTGACTCCAACTTGTTCTGTTTTCCTTCGCATACTTCCTGTGCTGTTAGCTGTTTAAGGCATATTGGGGCTTTCTTTTCAGGGATCACCTACAGCAGTGATTCATCAGGGGTGAGTTAGGGATTAGTATATGTAGAGAGCATTAAAGGGCCAGAAAGGTGGTATTCCATGATGAAGTGGAATATATACAATTTTTAGAGACAGATTTGAATTGAAGGCACAGTTCTTGGTAATGTAGACATTATTTCAATTGTGGTTTAAGAAAAAAATATTAAAATGTGAGACCTTCATGAGATAGATACTAGTTTTTAACTGCTGAGCCATCTCTAGCCTTGAATTTTTTTTTTAAGATCATGTCTTTGAGAAACATGTACTGAAATACTTATGAGTAAAATGTTACATTATTTGGTACTATAAAATAGCAGTATATAGGATAAGGATTGGATGGTGTCAAGTTCACGAGTCTGTGATGCTGTTTACATATATACATAGGATACAGAACTAAAGAAAGAAGAAAAAGCATCCCAGCATTGGCATTTTCTATGTTAGGTAAACTAACTTCTCTGAGCTTTGGTTTCCTATAAAACTGGAAAAACTATAGCACTGCTGCAAATTTCTTAGAGAATTAAAGTAAGATATATGAAAACAACAGGCATCGAGCCTACTGTATGATGTGTTCTAGCACTGACTGTTTGTTGTTGAGGAGATGTGGAACACATAAACTAGCTGTCTCTGAGCTCTGGTCTGTTCCTGAGGCAGGGCTGCATCCCTTCCACTCACAGTGCTTGGTTCCTTTGCCTTCCAGTAACGCCCTCCTTACTCCTGGTTTCTTTTCTATCTGCTAGAGTCATATTTATTACAAAGGAATTCCAGAGACTTCACAACACTTAGGCTAGAAGATACATGTTAGTCTTACAGTGAACTAGAATTAGAAAGTTATCTGCAGCTGAGGTAGTTACTGTGGAGTTTTGATTCATCTTTCTTTCCCGCAGCTCAGAGGTTATTAGCAAGCTTTTTTTGTAAAGGACTATTTAGTATGTAGTTATTAAATGTATTTAGATAGTATTATAGCTTTTCATACTGTTAGAGGTACTTAACTCTGTAGTTCTGGTTCTAGTGTAGAAAAGCAATAGGAAGGAACTTTACAAAGAAGAATGAATTTGTCCTCTGTCCTCTGCTATAGATTTCAACAGATTAGATTAAACATATTTATCACAGTGGCTCTAAGTGGTACCACTGGTCTGCGAATCACTGGGGAAGGTAGTACTTGTCACTGGCCAGAGCCCTTCCAATTCCAGAATTTTACAGAAAAGGCCCAGATATCCAGAAGTAGAGAAACAGGATTTCCTTAATAGTAGAGCTCTCAGCTTGCAGTCTACTCAGCAGGGGCTATAGGGAGTTTCTTCTTAGAAAAGGACACAGTGTTTGGATCCTAGACTGTTGTGAAAGAAAACTGGTTCGGGGAGATAAGCATGGACCATAAAGAACTACTTAGATCTTGGAAGAGTCTGTCTGTTCTTTTGCATTTTATAATTTTTTAAAAATGTGTTTGGGTGTCTTTATCTGCATGAGTATCTGTGCATCTCATATATGCCTGTTGCTTGGAAGCCAGAAAAGGGCATGAGATACCTTGAAACTGGAGTTACAGATAGGTTGTGAGTGCTATCTGAGTGCCTTGATTCAAAACCCAGGTCCTCTGCAAAAGTAGCCACTGCTCTTAACTGCTGAGCCATCACTCCAACATTTTATAATTTTAGTTTTAAAAAATACATTTAGGATTTTTTTTTGGTAGAATCACAAGTATTTATGAATACAGAAAACCCTCAATGTGATGCATGTTTCAAAGGGCACACCTTGCTGAGCAACTACAATCTTTAGGCTGCTGCGCTCTAGGGCTTACAATGGACTAACTACCTGCTCTGCTTTCTTTTGCATGTAGGAGATCTGCCATAACCTGGGAGTGTGCTATACTTACCTAAAGCAGTTCAACAAGGTAATCCAGAGTGGTGGTTGACTGGAATTCAGTGTGGTTCATTTGTCACAGAGGAGCCACTGTCCTTGTGTATTGGCTCTACTAGCTGCAGAGCTTCAGGAGTAAAAATTGCCTTTTATAGTTATTGCCATGTTAATGCTTGTCATCACTCATTTTTTCCTACTTTTGATTAAAAAAAAGTAGGGGAAATTTTAGAATGTAAGTGGCAGTCCAATCGCCTTCTCTTCTCTCCTTTCTCTCTACCTCCTGTTAAAATGGTTTAATATAGAGACTAATGTCTAGTAAGGCACTTTTCAAAAAGTGGGCCTTCCCAGGTCACTATGGCACACTGCTGTGATTTCACCAACCAAGAGGCTAAGGGCAAAGGGATTTGAGTTTGAGACCATTCTGGAGCTAATAATGAGACACTGTTTCAAAGAAACACACACACACACACACTGTTTCAAAGAAATACACACACATGCACGTGCACACACGCTAGTGAGATACTATTTCAGAGAAACACACACACACCCATAAGGTGTCCATGAACAGAAGAACCATCTTATGCTTTGACGACACTGATTTTTGTTTTGTTTTGTTTTTAAAGACAGGGTTTCTCTGTGTAGCCTTGGCTGTCCTGGAACTCACTCTGTAGACCAGGCTGGCCTTGAACTCAGAAATCCACCTGCCTCTGCCTCCCAAGTGCTGGGATTACAGGCGTGCACCACCACCGCCTGGCTAGATACATGTCTTAAATGAAGAATAGATGKTTTTTTTCAGATTCCTGAAAGGTAGTGATGGTGATGAGGGAGTTTTCCTTTATAACCTAGTGACTGTAGCTTTGTTCTTTTTCTGCTGCCATCAAGACTGACTCTCACTAATACCAATCTAACAAGGCCAACTCTGACATCTTTTTGCAAGATCATGGTATAACCTAGTCTTATCTCTCAGCTATGAAAACATATCTGCATATTACTAATTGAAGTGTAAGAGTTATTTTTTGTTAGACATATAATAAAATATACATTCAGGGGGACCCAAGAGGTTTCTTGATGAATCTAGTTTTGTATAGATGATTAAATTTTTCTCTTCAGAGAACAGTTTGACCAGGCACATTCCTGTTCGTAATATAGTTAAGTCATAGGAGAGGCAGGATTAGTCTTTAGACCTCTACTGAGGTAGAAAGTTATTTAGATTTATTATAAAACTCAGCAGGCTAAACAGTTATAAGTCCTGGCATTTATAGAAGTCCTCATTGAGTCAGTGAATAAACAAAAGCCTTTTTGTTCATCTACTAAGATGTAGGCTCCTCCAGAGCAGTAAGTTATTTATGTTTATTCTTTGTTGTGTGGGGTTGGAGATTGAAGCCAGGGCCTCATAAGGCAGTCCCAGCCATAGCCTTATTTTTCTGTTAACTCTWGTATACCTGGCATCTAGACCACCAGGCATTCAGTAAGTACTTGTTGAATAAGTAAATAAGAACAACTTTTGTGTTTATTTGTTCTCATATTGTTGAGGAAAACAGGTCCAGCCTGGCTAAGGTTGTATAGGTAGTGAGGAGTATAGGCAGCATCAAGTTTGGTGTGGCATTGTGTACTGTACTATGATGTCCCTTTGGGGTGATAGTTTAAGTCACAGGTGTAAATGTCAAACAGACAACATTCATAAAATTGATCATCTTACATGAWTTCAACAAGGCCAGCTAGGCTATGCTGAGGTTGTGGAAGCTGCTTTCTCAGCCATGATGTTCCCACATAAGTTCATCACAGCTCTGTCTTCACATTCACCACTGTCYGGGGATGGTATTGATTTGGTTATCATTACTCCATTAAACTTTAATTAGGCACAAGACCAACTGCACAGTGCCCTCCAGCTTAACAAGCATGACCTGACGTACATAATGCTGGGGAAGATCCATTTACTGCAGGGAGACGTGGACAAAGCCATTGAGATCTACAAGAAAGCAGTGGAGTAAGTGTCCTTTTCTCTTAGACTTCAACCAGCATGTCCACCCTT
This sequence comes from Apodemus speciosus, assembly GCA_002335545.1. Classification (NCBI taxonomy): domain Eukaryota; kingdom Metazoa; phylum Chordata; class Mammalia; order Rodentia; family Muridae; genus Apodemus; species Apodemus speciosus. The sequence continues at coordinate 106,980 of BDUI01000588.1, read as the reverse complement.
CTAACATTGCAACATTAAGTTATCGCCTACAAAGTTCATGCTCAAGAACAGAACAACTGAATAACAAAAACTTGTATGCGCGCGCGCGCGCACACACACACACACACACACACACACACACACACACACACACGCAAGCATGCACGCACACACACATGCCATGATGTTTTTGCTAAGTTTGCCATTTTGTGTTGGGAGATTGACAGCTATGCTGGAATGTGTGCAGCCCACGGGCCACAGGTTGACATACCTGCTGGAAGCAATGAGACATRAATGCTGAGAACAGATAGTTTCTTTCTATCTTTTGACAATAGATGACCAAATTTCCCATCCCAAGTTTCCTTTCTAGGGACACAAGGAGCTTTGTTTTTTGTGTAGTGTCATCTTGTTTAACTTATTTGAGGCAGGGTCTCAGAATATAGCCTTGGCTACTGTGTAGCCTAGGTTGGTTCACTGTGTAGACTAGGTTGGTCAGGAGTAGAGGCCCACCTACCTCTGTAGCTGGCTTGTTTCTTTTAAGTAGGACAGATGTAGTAAAATGCTCAGGTGTAGTGTTCAATCATAGAATAGAATATGTGTGACTCATGGAACTGGTATAGAGTACTGGTCACTTCTTAGCTTTGTCCACCACAAGGTCAACTTCCTGGCTGTATCAGTCATAGCACTGCTTTCTGCATTTTCTACAACCACATTTTGTGACAGAAAAATCTCTTAGGTTTGTTGGTAAGCTACAGTGATTTCCATCATCAAAAGGTCAGACTTATGTGGACAGGTAGGAAGGAGCCATGAAACAAGTCAGGAGCTCTTGTAATAGGAGAGTAAGCCTGTTCCTCCACTTGTCTTGTACAAGGTGGCATTTGAATTAGTGCACATGAACTCCAGTGAGGGTGACTTGAATTACTCATCATCCCAAAGGAGAAGACAGGACAGTTAAGTATTTGAGAAGGTAGGTTCATGCCCGCAGCTTTGGAGAGGAGTGCTGGCAGGGGAGCAGATACTGATGGAATGTGAAGAATGGGAAGCAGACGTTCATTGTGGGGTTTGGGAAGGAGGATTCTCAAAATGGATACTTACTATMGAAAAGTCAGACAAAAATACTTAATCACACTGAGAAAGTTGTTTGCCAGCTCAGGCACAGGATAGGCTTTGACTATGCAAGTTCTGGACTTCTATAGGTAACAAGCAGGAACAGTACTTTTCTCTTTGATGCTTTACTGATGAAACTAATGACTGAATGGTGACTAATAACACACCATCTGTGTTCAGATGGTCTTAACTCTGTTGCTTTGGCTTTTTGATAAAGACAAGCATCAGTGAAAGACTGAAAAGGCAGATAATAGGCCAGTGCTGACTCCCAAGATCCAGTATCTTAAGTCTTTCCAAGGGCTCATATATGCCTTCTTTGTTTAGTTTGGCAATTTAGTAGGGTACTATGTTTAATTTGGAGAGCACATYGTCAGGGGCCTCAGAGTCCTAAATGACATAGGAAATAGGCTGCCTGCCATTATTAGCACAGGGAAAGTGACAGAGTTCTCAACAGAGAGACTAGCATAACTGTATCCTGACTGACTTGGCTTATAATTTTGTTACTGGGCTGGAGAAATGGCTCAGCGGTTAAGAGCACAGATTGCTCTTCCAGAGGTCCTGAGTTCAATTCCCAGTAACCACATGGTGGCTCACAACCATCTGTAATGGGATCCAATGCCCTCTTGTGGTGTGTTGGAAGACAGCTACAGTGTACTCATATAAATTAAATGAACCAATCAATCAATCTTTAAAAAATTTTTGTTATTTTCAGTGTGAAGAATTGTTCCTCACAGTTCTTTTTTAAAGGTTGCTGTTGGTGCAAAAGAAGGGCTCTGAAAAGGGAGTCTATATTCTAAGCTCCATTTCCTTCTGCTGAGCAGATCTTCCCTGTCTCCAGCATTGAGATGATTTGCTTTTAAAGGAGATCACCAACTGCTCTCAGAAGTTTACATGGAAAAGAAAGTGGTTTAAGAAAGCGTTCTGGGTGTTGGCGGTGGGGCAGATGGCTTTACAAGTCTGTGTCTCGTAACCATGGTTTCCTTGTGAGCATCTCTGTTACAGGTTCTCACCAGAAAATACAGAACTTCTTACAACTTTAGGATTACTCTACTTACAGGTAATGAAAACTGCTTTTTCACATACTGGTGTTAGAAATGCTTTAGGTTTGTGTCTGTGGTAGTTTCCTTCACTTTCCTACTTGGCACATTGTATATTAACAGTCACAGTACAGTTACCTTGGTTTGCTTTATATATTCATTGCTAACGGAATTAACATTTGCACTTAAGTCACAATCTCTTTCAGCCTTAGTGTAATAGCAATTCTTACGCAATAGGGAAAGAATATATATGAATGACAGCTGTCTGGTTTGGGGGAAAGGAGGAAAATTGATACATTCACCACTCTGTGGGGCACTGGGGCCAAGACTGTTTGTGTTGGTTCACCTTGCTCTCCAAGGTTCTGTAGGTGAAGAGCAGCAAGGGGTAGATTTTTAAAGGCAACATTCCCTTCCCTTCACATTGCTAAGTGTGGATGGGACTCTTAGGTCTGCCACTTGTGTTGGCCTGAGCACCTGAGACTCCAGATCTCTGAGCTGTCTTACCCTGCTCACCCTACAGTCTTGCTGTTCAGCTGATATGCCTCTGAAGTAGCTTTTATAACTATTGCTTTAAGAAGAACCTAGATGGCCGGGCGGTGGTGGCGCACGCCTGTAATCCCAGCACTTGGGAGGCAGAGGCAGGCGGATCTGTGAGTTCGAGGCCAGCCTGGTCTACAGAGT
>BDUI01000588.1:85728-104131 GCA_002335545.1 Apodemus speciosus | reverse complement strand
AAGAAGAAGAAGCTAGAGTTTAACTCTGGGTCATCTGGGCTTTGGCTTGTGAGGAGGCACAACAGGACAGTCACTGTCAGGAAGCATTAATATCAATCAGCATGAGTGTTTCTGAAATGGTTTTTATTTTGGCCAAACATACTCTAACTTCATCAGGAGAAACATGAACAAAAATAAGAAAGTCATAAACGTGGAAATCTGTGTTATATTTGGTATACCTACTCTATTTTTATTATCACTACTATTTTCAAGGGTTGGGGTGTGGGTGTTCAAAAGAATTTTACAAATGACTGCATGTTTCCATTCAGGGTATAGTTGGCCAAATTTGTGAACTGACATCTCTCTGCTGAGGTAAATTTTTTGGTTTGCTTTCTTTGAAGCTTGGTGTTTATCAGAAGGCATTTGAACATCTTGGGAACGCACTGACTTACGACCCTGCTAACTACAAGGTACAAGGCCATGGTGCTCCCGTGGCCCCTAGACATAACCAGACCCTAGAAACAGGGTAGCGTTCTCATTTTAAACATGCAAGAAGGTAACTGTGTGTGTATGTATATTGGCGCTGGTGAATAAAACCAGAGCTTTGTGCATGCTAAGCAAGTAGTCTACCAATGAGATACACTACCCTGTCTCAGAAATCCCATCACCTTTTATTCATAGTTTGTATTTTTAAGTTAGTTTTTATTGAAGCTATTGTAAACTTAATGGTCAGCTTCTTCAAAGGGTCCATTATGGTAATAGGATTGCTAGTCTTTGCTGCAGGTAAAGTTAGAGCTCTTAGAGTTATGTGCTATTTGGGAATTCAGCTATGCTTCCCTAACGATTGTTGAAGGATTCTTGATCCCAGTGAAGTCACATAACTCCATATGTGATTTGAGGGTGAGAAATCAAGTGAATGAACGTTACTAAGGGAGATGCAACCAGATAGGGTTTAAACTTGGTCATGTAGGAAGTCAGTAGCCTGGCTTTGTTGTCTTGGTATCTTTCCTTAAAGAAATGATAGTGCTGGACAGATTAAAAACTAAAGGCAACTCACATTGCATCCTGAGCCAGAAAGCTGAGTATTAAATAGCCACAGGCAGGTGTACATGACATGTCTGGAGTATTTAGTGTACAAAGTAGAACAGACAGATGGCAGGAGTTGCTAGAATACTGAATTCCCTCGCTAGAAGTAGGGAACAAATGGAGCTAGATGGTTTGTTATGCTGTGGGATTCCAAAGACACTCCTTAGGAGTCCTTGACCTCRTGGCTGGGTATACTTATGGACCTGGAAGTTGTTCCTGGTCATGTCTGCTAATGAGCTTACTGTGTATACTCAGGGGACTGGTTCATGGTCTGGGGCTTCTTGGATGACTGAAGTACTAACTTTACATGCACTGTGTTTTCAGGCCATCTTGGCAGCAGGCAGCATGATGCAGACTCATGGGGACTTTGATGTTGCCCTTACCAAATACAGAGTTGTAGCTTGTGCTATTCCAGAAAGTCCTCCACTTTGGAATAACATTGGAATGTGTTTCTTTGGCAAGAAGAAATACGTGGCAGTGAGTGTTCCTTATAGTCCTTGTTCATACTCATCCATGTGGTTATTGGATCTGCTGTGCTTGCCTTGCCTTGCCCTGCGCTGAGCTGAGCGCTCCTGTTTCTGCAGGCTATCAGCTGCCTAAAACGAGCCAATTACTTGGCACCCTTCGATTGGAAGATTCTGTACAATCTGGGCCTTGTCCATTTGACTATGCAGCAGTATGCATCAGCATTCCATTTTCTCAGTGCAGCCATCAACTTCCAGCCAAAGATGGGGGAACTCTACATGCTCTTGGCTGGTAAGGAATATTCATATTGAAACTTATTCTTCTGAGTTATGATGATGGAAAGTGAATTAGGATCATAGGTTAGTAGCTAAATGCCCTRAAGAGGGATTTGAACTCAGAGTCTCAACAGGTTAAATCAAAAACATTAATATCCCCCCCCCCTTTGTTTTTGTTTTTTTGGTGACAGGGTCTCACTGTGTGGTCCTTGCTAGCCTTGAACTCAGTGATTGCCTGCCTCTGCCTCTGGAGTGCTGGAATTAAAGGTGTACACCACCATGCTTATCTTTTTTTTTTTTTAAAAAGAATTTACATTTTATTTGTGATTATGTGAATGTCTGTATGTAGGTTTATGCACAGAAGAAGACATTGAGTTCTTTGGAACTAGAGTTGCAGACAGTTGTGAGCTACCTGGTGTGGATGTTCTTAGAACCAAACTTGGGTTTTCTGCAAGAACACCAAGTGCTCTTAACTCTGAAGCATCTTTCTAGTTGAACATAGTTCCCTCTTAACAGTTTTTTTTCTTTTTCCTAGTGGTATTTTTTCTTGTTTGGTGGTGGTGGAGGAAGAGGAAGAGATTGACCCCTGGACCCTGCACATAGCTAGGCAAACACTCTACCACTGAACTACACTAACAGCCTCATGATTATTGAACACAATTGATTTGAGTTCAATAATATAATTATCTACCTGAGTGTAAGGTGTAGTTTGGTCTCCACTGTTAATTGTATGCAGTCATAGTTGATATAAGAATTGCATGATTAAAGATAATGAATATTAAACCTTTGGGTTTTGTCATGGTTAGTAAATTATGTCTTTTTTTTTTTTTTTTNCCCCCCCCCTTTGTTTTTGTTTTTTTGGTGACAGGGTCTCACTGTGTGGTCCTTGCTAGCCTTGAACTCAGTGATTGCCTGCCTCTGCCTCTGGAGTGCTGGAATTAAAGGTGTACACCACCATGCTTATCTTTTTTTTTTTTAAAAAGAATTTACATTTTATTTGTGATTATGTGAATGTCTGTATGTAGGTTTATGCACAGAAGAAGACATTGAGTTCTTTGGAACTAGAGTTGCAGACAGTTGTGAGCTACCTGGTGTGGATGTTCTTAGAACCAAACTTGGGTTTTCTGCAAGAACACCAAGTGCTCTTAACTCTGAAGCATCTTTCTAGTTGAACATAGTTCCCTCTTAACAGTTTTTTTTCTTTTTCCTAGTGGTATTTTTTCTTGTTTGGTGGTGGTGGAGGAAGAGGAAGAGATTGACCCCTGGACCCTGCACATAGCTAGGCAAACACTCTACCACTGAACTACACTAACAGCCTCATGATTATTGAACACAATTGATTTGAGTTCAATAATATAATTATCTACCTGAGTGTAAGGTGTAGTTTGGTCTCCACTGTTAATTGTATGCAGTCATAGTTGATATAAGAATTGCATGATTAAAGATAATGAATATTAAACCTTTGGGTTTTGTCATGGTTAGTAAATTATGTCTTTTTTTTTTTTTTTTTTAATGTAGCACAGTGCACATATGGAGGTCAGAGGACACGAGGAGAAGTTTTTCTCTTTCCATTATATGGGTTCCAGGGTCCAACTCAGGTCACTGGGCAACAAGCATCCTTCCTCACTGAGCTATCCCATTGATCCTATCATTATTTTTGTTAACATAGCTGGTCTTTGGTAGTTCAGTCAAATTAAAGCATCAATCTATTCCCAAATTCCATCTATGCTTACAAAGTAAAAGTAAGCTGGGCAGAGGTGGATCATATCTATAATCTTAGTTCTTAAAGTAGAGGTTGGAAAATAATGAATTTGGGTCCAGTCTGAGCTTCATTAGTGAGACCCTGATACTGTTTCAGAAAATACAACAAAAGTAATTTTAAAGTACTAACTTTTCCTTTTAGGGAATATTTTCTCCACAAAACAAACTTTTATTATGGTGTTTTTAATTTATGAGAGAAAGGTTAAAAGCAACTAAATGGTGGTTGTTTGGAGAGCACCAGAATACAAAGCTAGCTCAAGTTCCAGTGAGGCAGAGAGTCTTACTTCTTGTGTTATGGCAGAAGCATCAGTTCTAATCTGACAAAGTAGAGACAGTCTCCATGGTCCTGCAGGACAAACTAAACTTTGAGAAAGCAGTGGCAAAAGTAGGATACATGACATTCTACAGCCAGTTGATGTAGTGAGGGATCTAAGCTGAGGGATGAAAAGGCTTCATTTTGAGAGCAGTCTGTAATATTTGCTGTCTAAAATGAGTTCTCCTGATTTTCTCTGTGGCAGTGGCTCTGACCAACCTGGAAGATATAGAAAATGCCAAAAGAGCTTATGTAGAAGCTGTTCGCCTGGATAAGTAAGCATTCTGTTCTATGGGAAAGGGTCAGGGAGTATATTACCAAAGACTGCCATAGGATTAATGCTGCCTGGGTCATCTTAGCCATCATGTGGCATAAATGTGGGAGATTGTGGTTCTTAAGCAAGCAGAACTTATCAAGAATGAGAAGCCTGAGAAACACTTCCAGTTCTGAGCTTAGTAATCAGGAATCCAAAGAAAGTTAAGAGCTGGCAGCACTCTGTCTTGGGTTGCTGATATGCTATGGGCTAACTAGATTAGCAGGTGGGACTCTGGGCTCAGCTTAATCAAAGATAGCAAAGGTTCTTGGGGTGGTGGTGTGGGTATTCCACCAGAATTTGCTACACAGCTGGTCTGGGATTTTGTTTTTTGTTGTGCCCTTCCCAGAGTGCCTTTGTTGGTGCCAGACTCAGTCCATATCCTACTTTCCTTGGGCAGTTAGTTCTTTGACTCTGTGGGTCACATAGCATTTTGCTGTATAATGAATGGGAACAACCACTACTTAGTTTTTATTTTGTTTTGTTTTGTTTTGTTTTGTTTTGTTTTTGGACTTCATATAATGAGAAGGATCTTCAAATAACTAATTATTGCAGAGCCCCAGACTCCCTGTCTCTCTGCCACAGGTGTAACCCTTTAGTAAACCTGAACTATGCTGTGCTGCTGTATAACCAGGGCGAGAAGAAGAGTGCCCTGGCTCAGTACCAGGAGATGGAGAAGAAAGTCAACTCTCTTAAGGACAACAGTCCTCTGGAATTTGACTCTGAGGTATGCCTTTTATTAGCTCCTACACATCATTAAACAAGCACCATAAGCTGGTGCTTCTTTGGGCTTCATGTTGACTGCAGCATGAATTCACCAGTTAGAGTCTGAGACAATCTTTGCTAGAAGAAAGTAACAAAATAGTTCAGGCCTAATAAGTTATGTTTTCATTAATATAGCAGGAACAGGCAGAGTTTGGCCAGTGATGCTTCAAACTTGAATTGTTGCATTTTGAGATCCTGTAAAGAAACCTCTGACATCCCATAAGCAACTTGTAATCCTTGCAATTGAAAATGATTTCCTTAGCCGGGCGGTGGTGGCGCACACCTTTAATCCCAGCACTTGGGAGGCAGAGGCAGGCGGATTTCTGAGTTTGAGGCCAGCCTGGTTTACAGAGTGAGTTCCAGGACAGCCAGGGCTATACAGAGAAACCCTATCTCAGAAAACAAAAACAAAAAAAGAAGAAAATGATTTCCTTGTTTTAAGTACTTCTTCAATTGCTAGCACAGCAGGTACTGGTTCAGTTCGTGGCCTTTGGTGAAAGGCCCAAGAAGGCTGACTTGGCTCTGCTGGTCTTGTCAGTAGCTTTTTTTTTTTTTTCTCCCATGTGGGCACAAGATGGTAGAGATGGCTCAGAAGTTGGGAGCTGCCCTCCAGGTAGGAGAGGCACTGGTCTGGACCAAACCTGTCAAAGATCCCAAGTCAAAGCACCGGACCAATTCAGGCAGCAAATCTGCTACTCTCCAGCAGCTTCTGGGCTTGAATCAAGCTCTAGGACAGGCGATATCTTCAGCAGCTGCATACAGGAAGATCCCGTCAGGTAAGAGACTACACAAAACTGAAGACTTAGTAGGGAGGGATAAAATACCTCTACGAGCAGAGATCACAGCTTTGAGCAAGGCTTGCACTCTGCAAACTCATGGCTAACTTAGTACTAGACAGAGGGAAAGCTCAGAATGACCAAACTGGCATTGGTTCCTGAAGGGCAAGCTGTGAGGTAGGCTTAGGCAGGGTGGTAAGTTTTTAAGTTTAGAAGTGTAGTACTAAGTGCATGCTATTGTACATTCTTGCCTTAATTTCTACAAGCTTAATGTTTTATTCCTTCAGTTATGGGCATCCTTCCTGGGTGTAGAATGCACTACAGTCTTAATAGTCTTAGACAACAGAAAGTTCCCTCTTAAATGGTTTCTTCTAAAATGGAGTAACTGAGAATTCAAATTTTGTTTCTTTGTAAGGTGCTGTAGGAGCCCAGCTCACAAAGCCACCATCACTTCCACTGGAGCCAGAGCCAGAGCCCACTGTGGAGGCAAATCCAACAGAAGCATCAGAACAAAAGAAAGAAAAATAGCAACAAACATGGGAAAACCAGGATGACCCTGGGGTAGGGGGTCCCTTAAGTGAAATCATATAGAAGGTGGTCATATGACCAGGCAGATGGAGGCCAACACTTCGTCCCTGGATGGGCACTGCAAAACTAAAACAGAACCCAGAGTGTGTTGTGACGATCAGGAGGAGCCTAAAGCCCATGCAGCTCTTGGTGGCCCATCATCCAGGAACAAGGGAGAAGACATGCTACATAGACTTGAGGCCCCGCATGTGTACTTCAAGGGTCAGCAAGGCAAATGATGAAAAGACCGTTACTCAATGAAGGACTTTTATCTTGATAAAGGGAAAAGGACCTCTGCTCTATAGGCTGTGGTGATGAAGCCTCATTCTAACTGGACTGTGGGAAAATAGAAGTCTCCATTGCAAACACAAACCTTGTGTTAAGAATCTGGTTAAATAGGGCTTCCCCAACTACCACTACCACCACTCCTTTTAGATTGAGACCCAAACTGGAATGAATCCAGTTATATTTGCCCAAAGAGAATCTAATACAAGTTCTTATCTCCATTCTTAAGAGAGGTCAGAGTCTAGAGCCAGATCATGTCAGTTTAAGTAGTAGAGTCAAGGGCTGGTCTGGAATCGGCACCAAGAATTTAAAGGAAAAAAAGTGGGTAGGGTGACTGAGGACATGGCTCAGTGTTAGAGCGCTTGCTTAGCATACACAGGCCCTGGGTTTAATCCCCAGTACTGCTGAGAAAGAACAGAGCTTTTGGATAAAGAATTTTAACCAAGACAATCAATGATGAATGCTGACAAATGCTTTCATGGCCCATTAGCAGCCTTTGTAAAAGATTATGGATCTCCAAGAGGTCACATTAAAAGATTTTTAAAAAAAAAATAAAACTATGATCATTGTCTCTCTTTACCTATTTCTGAGCCTGGTTTAAAACTATTACCACCTCAAAGCCAAGTTGCTCTTGGCTGTAGTGCAGCCTCCCAGAAGTGTAGGTTTAGTCCTCTCTAAAGTATCAGTTTTCCCTTTAACTGGCAGCTACAAAGCTGACATACTATCAAGCCAGTGTGGAGTTTTGGCTGGGTCTGACTTGGCAGACTGAACACAGGTCCTCTTCTGTGCCCTAACCCCTGAAGGCAAGCACAGAGGTGATTCCTTGCCTGGGCAGCAGGTCTGTTCTGTCATGCAGCAAAGGAGAAACACCCACCTCTGCATTAGTATGGAGGATGGTATTGATTTACTAAAACTAAAAGGTCTTGATGAGAGATAAGAATGTAAGCTTATGAGAGGAGAAAGAAAACCAGGTGCTGAATCAGAATGAAGAGTCTGCTTATGGATGGCAAATGAGGAGAGGCTATATAGGGAAATAGACACTCATTCTGGAGTTAAGGCTAGAAATGTGGGTGACCAGGATCACGGACATTTCAAGTCTATTTTTAGGCATGTCTCTCTTTGAGATAATCCAATGAATGATATCTTACTAGACACCTAAATAACCTGACTTGAACAAAGTCTGTTTGAAGGTTCTGATAGAGTACTGGTTCTCAACCTGTGGGTCAAGACACCTTTTGAGGTCACATGTCAGATATCCTGCATATCAGATATTTACAATTCATAATAGTAACAAAATTACAGTCATAAAGTAGCAATGAAATAATTTTATGGTTGAGGTCACAACATAAAGAGCCGTATTAAAACATCACAGCATGAGGAAGGTTGGAAAAACTGCTAGAGAGGGGTCTGGATTAAGTGATAGCTGAAAAGCACATACTGCACGATCTTAATGTTGTATTCTGGGAATCTAGCCATTCCACAATGTGCATATTTTAAAATTATGTTATCTAAAACTTTATTTTTTATCAGTAAAGAAATAAATATGGCATCAGGAATAATAATAATAATAATGCAGAGGAATTAAGTCAAACTGCATTACATACCTGACTGTCGAAGCTGAGTTTATAAAGCTCCAAGAAAACCTGGGACAGCATGGGTGATGTGCCATTGTGTTTCCAGATAAGACAAACTGACATTAACATAAGCATCAGGCTGCAGCCTGTAAAGGGTAGACCCGCAAAGACCTTATTGTATTTGAAAACATGGAGAACTCTTACAGCTCAATAAGAACAACAAACATTAGGAGAACACAAACACCCAATTAGGACAAAGTATTGTGCAGCTTTACAAAGGAAAGTATAGGCGTGGCTAATGAGCACTGAAAAGGTAGCTAGCATGTTACATGGGAGACAGAAAAAAACAATGCAGTTCAATAAACTGAGAAGAATCTATTCAGGCTCTTATTGGTGAGCTTATTAACCTGGAATTGGAAGCCTGTGTGTACATACAGCCATAAAATATGGAGCCATATGAAACATGGGCGACTACAGTATGCCAGCTTTATAGGTAGTGAAGTTTCACCAATAAACCCCAGAACATGCAAAACTACTTGTTTACAGAGGAAAAAACCAGTTGACTACAGGTCAAGGGTAAGAATGGGATGGCAGAGAGGAGGCATGGAGGATTTTGCTGGTGACGGAAACATTTGCTGAGACTTACCAAGTGATACACTTAACTGTGTACACTTCATCACTGAAGTTGTTACCCTAAAACACAACAAAACAAGAAAAGCTGGATTACTACAACAGGTCTCAAATAACCTAAAATGATCTCAGACCCAGAAGTTGCCTCTTCAGCTTAGTGAGAGGTGATTACTAAAACTGTGTGTTCATACTGTGCTAAACACTTGCCCTATCCATCTCCTTTATCAACTAAACCCTGAGGGGGAGCTACCAGGATAGCCCCATTTTACAGCTGAGCTAAATGAGGTTAAGCCAAGGGAACCTGTAAGATAATATCAAGTAACATTTCACCAACTCAAATACCCTTCATGAATTTGGAGTATGCCTACTCATGTTTACCTGTCTTGGGCCCCAGAGCAAGAGAAAAAATGCAGAGATAAAGGTTGCTTGTTTTGGCTGCATCCTACCTCCTCTTAGTGGTGGTGCAGGCTGCAGCTTTTCCCAGATTAAGTCAATTGAAGTGCAATAGGAAGTGTAGTTTCTAGGAAGCCTGTTACTGGCTAGCAGATTTTCAAACCCTTTGTGTCCTTATTAATCCTTAGGCTGAAGAAGACAGCCCCATCTGTTCAGTTCCATCTACTACTGCCTTATCCCAGCCTCCTTCACAGAAAGGCATTCTACAAGACAAGTGACTGCTCGGTCTAGTCTGTGTGCACCCATTCTAAACAGTACAGTTATTACCTTCTAACATACATTCTGGTACGTTTTACTCATCACAAAATTGGCTTACCAACTTTAGAAAACAAAACAAAAAACCCATATTTTTTGTTTGTCAACAATAGGTGCTGTAGAATGCTGTCTGTAAGCAGGTGAGGGCAGGTGAAAGATAAGCCTAGAGCCTGTGATTGGACAGTGGAAAGGAAGGCTAAGAATTTTAGAGATGAGTACAGAGAGACAGAGGAGACAAGATGATATAGGAGAGGAAGAGGAGCCAGAACCACACAGTCCTGGGAGCTGTAAGGATTGAGGATTTCTCAGATAAATGATTAAGTAGGGTGTGTTGCCCCATCCAGGTGTGCAGCTTCTGTTTACAAGTTCATTGTGTGAGCATTTTGTGGGTTGAGAATTCACTGATAAAAATCTGACTGATAAATTACAAGCCTCTAGAGTTTTGGTTTCACCAAGTTACGGCGATTTGTGACAGGAGGCAGATGGCTGGGATTGTGAGCAGGATCTGCTGCAAGAGAACGGCGGTGGGTTGGGCGGCCGCTGACTGGAGACACTGGTGGCAGGGAAACTGCGTTACTACAACATAGCTGGTGCTAGTGTGGGTGCTTGTTATTTATATATTTCATGCAACAAGGTGTGGGATCTGAACTTGTACGGAGCCTTCATGACTGCAGCATGCATTCTCCAGCCTCCTGGATCTAGCAACTATTACAAGTTATCCCAACTGTTAACACTGGGAGGTGCTGGGTCTGGAGCTTCATGCCAAAGCTTGCCCTCTAATAATTCTCAAGGGAAAGCACCTCTGAAGGCTGCTGGCCTAGGCAGTTGCTCCCAACGCTTCTCACCCTAGTCTTCACAGGCATTTCCAAGAACACTTGGACAGTACTGAGACTATAGTCTAGGCAGGAGTTGAACAAAGGAAAAGAACAGTTTACAGAACCTCGGCTTTAACTGAGTTTCCTTAGAGGCAGAGGATTAAGCAGCAGCCAACATTATCCACAATAAGTTTTGCTTTCACTTCCAGGATGTGCAATTGTATAGGCTTCAGTTTTCTTTTGAAAGTGTAATACTTTCCTTCTTAGCCAAATCTGCCATGCCAGGGCTGGTATGAGTGGCCTTGTCCTGGGCAGACATCTTGTACTTTGGACTAGAACGATTTTGGCTCTGAAATGGCCGTGCTCCAGCTTCAAGATGGCCCCACAGCAGAAGCTCTGCGACCTTACACCTGACAGACCTACTGCTAGGGCCCAGCTTGAGGCCCAGCCTAACCCAATGGCAGCCACCAAAGAACAAATGCCTCAGCAGTCAAGTGACATACAAGTGGGATTGGGGTTGAGAACAAAATCGATTAGACTTAGGATCCTGGAAATGTAAATTGTTTTAATATTTTTAAAAGCACACAGAAATCTTGATTTATTAAAAAATAAATATAAACATGACACATTTATTCATGATCCTGGGGCTCTTAAGAGGTCAAACTCTTTAATGGATGTGTCAAAACAAAACCACAAAACACATGATGTGTTCTATACAGAAGCACTTTCCAGTTATAAAACACATCTCTTCAAGGCTCAGAAGGAACAAGTACCAGTCTTCTGCTGTAGAAAGCACTTCTAGGGCTCAGCACTGAGGCTGAGAATAAGCCATGGGGCCTTTTCTCAGCCAGCCCCAATCACAAAGCTGGGACAGGGAGGCATGGTGCTTCCAAGCAAGTGCAGACTGATTAGGTGGCTCAAGGCTCTTCCAGGAATTTCCAGTCTGAGACCATAAAGCACAGGGCGGTTTTGTCCTCTCTCGTGGCTCTGGCCTATGTCTGAAAGCAGGAGGCTGAGACAGTACACATCAAATATTGTCACTGTGACACTGAATGGACAAGTTGGTTCTGCCAGGAGCATAAGCTGTCGTGACTGCCTTCAGCAGATTTCATGAGTGGTCAGGCTTGTGGGGAGGGGCTGCCTTCTCTAGTGGGCAAGGAGAAAAGTACTTTCTGTGCGTGAATAGCTCTTCAGAATCATGGTACTGGGGATTCAGAAAGAGGTTTTAACCTTTGTAGCACAACATAAAAAACAAAAATCCAGTCTCATCAGTAGATAGTTAAGTTTCAATTATACCTGAAGTGTTTTTATGTTGCCAACAGGCTGGAATGTATCTGTACAGTTTAATCTGTTGTGATTTCTTTGGCTGTCTTCCAAAGATCTAGGAACTGTTCTGACACCCACAAGCCTATTTCCCAAGCTATGTTCTTCCTGGAATTTATCTTAAGATGGGTGGCTTTCATTCCTCACACAACTGTCTACAGCTTTCCTAATCAGAGTGTGCTTCTGAATAGAAGAGGCCTTCTGCAGAAATGGCATCACCAAGGCCTACAGTTCGAATGGGGTCTTTACACACCAACACAGGTGTGAAGTGGAAAGTTATTCCCTCCCTGTGCCACTCCACCACTGGCTTATTTGGGTTTAATACAATCCTGGAGCCGGCTTCCAAATGGGACGTCATAAACTCCTGAGGTGCTCTTAGAGACACTCGGTTGGTGTCTATGGTTTCCGTGGCACAGGCTTGTGTCCCAGCTACACGAGCTCCTGCAGCTACAGCTGCGAGCTGGTTGGCCCAGTGTCCGTCCACAGTTGCCAGAATGTGGTAGACCAGCGTGTGGAAATGGATCCTGGTGAGATCCGAGGATCTGTCTTTACTCCTTCCATGTTCTTTCAAGATCCAGAAGAGGATATCACTGACCATGCCCACATCGGGAACACCATCCCAGGAGGAGAGAGAAGCATGGGGTCCAGATGCCGACTGGCTGAGAAACAGCAGCTCCTGTTCATTCAGCCCAAGAGAAGTCACTGCAGGAAAGACCTGCTAACAGAAATAACGACAGGTCTCTTTTTGGTGGACACGACTTAGCTCCTTGAGCATTAGCACACAGCCAATGACTAGAGGTTGGGCAGGCATCTCTGAAACTAGTTTCAGGTGTTAAATCTCTAACCGTCTCCACCTGGGAAACAGCAGAGCTACTCAACACCCTCCAGACCTAGTCTTGTTATATGTCACTGTAAAAGAGCAGATGACACATACTGTCGAGGATCTTCCTGTGCCTTTTGCCTCTGCACACAGACCAGATACTCTTACCACAGAGGGCACAAGGGTGTCAGCAGGGATCCTGCCTTATACACACATGTCTTCTTAGTCATGCACAAAATAGCACTGGAGCTTCACATGAAGTCGATAAGATTCCTGAGGGCACTCTCACCCTACATCTCTTTACACTTTCTGTTCGTGTTTTACTTAAGCTCATAAAGCTAATGAGTGGTCAAGCTTGGACATGCCAGCTAGGTGTGAAAAGCCTGTGTTTAGGCCTGGCTCACTGGGACTTATCCAAGTCTTCCCTAAAGGGAGGTGATATAGGATACCTAGCACTAGGAAGTCTCGCTCACCCGACATTTGTGTTTAATTGAAAGCAGCTGAGTTAGGCTCTTAGTTTCTGTCTCTGAAATTTGGGAAAACAACAACAACAACAACAACAACAACAACAACAACGACGACAAAAAAAAAACAAAACCCTAAAACAAAACAACATTCTTCACTTTAAAATCCTCACTCCAAAGGAAAAAACATGGCTCAGGCCCATCAGTTACACTGCTACAGTCCCAACCCGGTAAGAGACATTATCCATAATAGTCCTGGAGCCATTATGTCCCACCCCCCCTTACTCAGATCTGAGTAACATCACCCACATGTCAGTTAGTGGGCCTGTCAGAGCCCAAACACCTGGGCTTATAGGAGAAAACAACTTCTTTTTGAGGCCCCCCAAGACCAGAGGCAGCCTGTGAATGGCCCATAAGGTTACCTGATGCACAATACTGCTCATGAGTTCCCTGTTGGTCATACTGGCCAGCTCTAGGTGGATTGGAATACCAGTGGGGATGTCAGAAATAGAGTTCACAACCTATAAGGAGGACAGCAGTGTCATTAGGATAGAAGTCAGGCAGGAGGATGTACTCAAAACACCCTCTGCATCCTCATGAATTAGAAGCAGTGTGGATCCCCACCTCTGTGGCCAATAGCTGCTTGTCCCAATAGACAGACTCTACTCTATGGGGAGCTCCCAGTGTTACAGAATCGGAGGACACAGAACTGTCCTGTACGCTCATTGTTGCCTCCTGCTCCTGGGACCTAAATTGAGCAGTTGGCTCCAATGTATACGGACCTGCAGGAAGCACGGTGTAGCTGGTGTGAAGTGAGATGGTACAGAGAACACAAAACACAGCTACAAACTCTGCAGCTTGCAGCCACGCTCAGTTAAGCACAGGACACAGAAGCTCAGGCAAGATGTCCTCAGTTGCCCTACTGCTGCTACCTTGATGAAGCAGAGCCCAAGACTAGGCAGCATCAGCTAGAGGCTCAGCGGCAGGAGCTTGAAGGAAAACAGCTGAGACCTGTAAGTCTGTAGCAGAGCTATTACCTCCAAGAGCCTCTTCCTCTGGAGCTCCTTGCTTTGTCCCTCCATCATGTGCAATCCAGAAAGGACCACCAGGTCAGGCTGGAACTCCTCCAGGCTAGACACAAACACCTCCAGCATATTCATGGCCCCGTTGGAGAGGTCGTGAGAGAAGATGAACCGGTTGGCATGGGGAGCTTTAAACGGGCCCCACTCCTCCCCTAGAAAAGCCCAGTCAACACAATAGGAAGAAAAGGAAGAGGCTTTCAGTTTCCTGACTGCAGRGAAGGTGCAGGTGCCTCACAGGAGCTTTGGCTCTGAGCAGACTGGTCTGTGGCCAAGCAGACCCCTACAGTGGTGCTAGGTCAGTAGGGCGCTGCACCCAGGGCAGGACTGCAGTAGCTAAAATACAAATCAAATCCTAGACCCAACTCTAATAAACAAAAACATAGGTTGAGCCTTGTGTCTTTTAAGGTCATTAGCTTCCCTTAAGTTCCAAGAAAGCCCTGTTGTCTGCTGAACTCAAGCATGGATCATGAGTATAGAGCACATGCCTGCCCCATACCAGCACACAAGAACATACCAGCACACCCAACAGATAGGCCAGGCTGACCTCCCAAGAGCCACACTCTGAGTACTTTCCAGAGTTGGAAGCTAAATAGGCTGAAAACCTGAGTCTAGCTGACTGTACCTCTTCTTGGTGTCCCTGGAGATTTCTGAGCTTGTCGATCTAAGACTATTTAGCTATTCCAATCATTTCTATGCAGAATTGCTTTGGAGTAGTGACTATTCCCTGACAAATTAAAGTGCTACTTCCTCCCTAAATCTGTCTTCCTCCTACCCTGCCCCCATGAAGGTATCATTACTTCCTTGGCAGTGCCCTACTGTAGGACCTGGCACTGAGCGGAGGGCAGGCCTGTGCTTCCCTATCACATCCCACTACCTCACGATGCATCTGTCACACAGCCACAGCAATGAATGAGAAAAGAACAAGGGAATAAGAAAACAGACAGATGGCCTAAATGACTACAAGGACAAACAACCCAGCACTTCTGCAATCAAGGCTGCACAATGGTAAAACATTCTCCATCAAGGCTGCACAATGGTAAAACATTCTCCATCGACAGTGCTAGAAGTACTACCCAGCTTAGCCTGGGGGAAAGAACCACACAGGTCTCAAGAGCAACCCAGTGAATTCTTCAGGGAATGGCAAGGCGAAAGTAAACAAGACAAGAGAATGTAGAGAACTGTGATTTCCACAGGACACAGGACTGATGGAGCAGCCTGAAATGATGGAGCTCAGCTTGGAATAACAGCTAATGTGCCTGTCCTCACAAAACTCTGTACTAATTTCTTCTCTCAATTTATCGATTCAGTGAAACCTTTGTGGTGACTCACTTGATTCCCAGACCAAAGCTGAAAGTAAGCTTTTCTAGAGTGCTCTGGTAAGAGAGGAGAAGAAAATGAAAAGAAATAAAGTTGATGGATGCTCTTGGAATTTACCAATGCAAGCTTCAGAGAAGCCAGAACCAGGAGCTGCTTCAGTTGAAGTTGCCCCGAGGGCTGCTGCCATCAGACTGTGTCTTCCTGGAGGCTGTGGCAGTGCAGGGTAACAAAGGCCTGCTGCTTTGTCCAAGAAAAAAACTAGGCATCCAAAAGTGAAGCTTATCAAGTCAAGGACAGAAACTCTGTTTTCAAGAAAGCTGAATGGGCTCCCTACCACGACAGAGTCAGAGCTCTGACACAACACCCTCTCAACTCCCAAGTCACCATGAGAAATTAATTACAAAGCATGCAAGAGGCCTAGGTGCCTACAGAAGTGGCAGGAGCAAGCCCCAGGCACACACCTCAGCTCTGCAGAACTTCCAGGCAGTGGTCCTACCGCTCACAAGCTTTAACCCACCCCAGGTTCATCTTCACTTCTTACTATGGTAAAAACCTGAACTCAGCGACTCAAAGCCTGTACATTACTAAATGTCCATCCTTACTAAAACACTCTGCTTCTAATTTTAGAGCTGCCCTCCACAGTCCCCAGATGTTTCTAGAGTGTATCAGAGAGAACTTGGAAACAACTAATCCCTTCTGCATTCTTGGAGACAGGGGTACTTTTCAAGAAGCATATATTGTACCTGACATAACAGTTAATTACTCTAGGTGAGGGTCACTGTCTGACTTGGAAGTGATTCACTACAGAGCATTAAGTACTGCTGAAAGGACACCCAATGCTGTGTGGATGCCCAGTCCTTTAACACAAATGATGTGTTGACTTAGAAACTGAAGAGTTCTTGAGCACAGGAAAAGATATAAGCAGGAAACACAGGTATTGAAGATTTGTCCAGGAATCAGATCTCCATTCTTGTAACATAAAATCCACTGGGATGGGTTACTCTGGATTCATTAACACTGGAATATTATGTAAGAGGAACAAACATATATAATGCTACATTTCATCTCCAGGAAAAAAGCCAGTGCTCCCATGGGCTGGGCCTGAAAAGTCCCAGACAGAATTCAGGAAAGCTGAGCAAACATTTGATGCCCTTCTTAACTCTTGGTAATAAAGGAAAACTTTATTATAACATTTTCACTTTTAACCGTGACAGAACTCTCCTGTAGCCTCTTTCCCTAGGTTCATACCAGTGCTTTCTAGAGATGGAAGCACTGCCTTCAATGCCTATTACCCTATTACCCTACATGGAGACAATGGCTACTGTCCATTCCTTAGACCAGTGGACTGGAAAATCTTTGGTATGGGAACCAAAATCTTTGGTATGGGAGCCTGCTAATTGACAAGGACTCTGGCAGTCACACCGTGCACTGCAGACCTCTACCCTTCCTCCCACCAGGACTCAGGAACTCCTCTCGTTCACATCCTCATTTTTCCTTACCTGCCAGGTACTCTAAAATAAGGTGGAACTCATCCTCTTCCTGCAGTGACTCTGGTGGAACAAACACATTGTCATCAAGGAGTTCATGCAGCTTTGGGCCAATTGGACCACAAAGAAGAACCTAGAATAATAAGTAACATCAAATTAGTCTCCCGGGAGATCAGTTCCAAACCCTCAGAATCCAGACAGTAACCAGCAAGGTGTGTTTGAGCCAATTCTATTCATTTTAGCAAGTTATCAGAATCCAATGGAATCTTCTCTTGATTTGGAGGTTTGTAGCACAGGAACTCTTCATTACCAGGGCATAGGTCTCTAAGAGTATGACCATAATGTACCTAGTTTTGTAGAATAACAAAGTCCTAGTTGTTCAGTATCTATGCAACTTCTGTGGCCCACACTCAGTTACAGAGTGAATGTGTCTCCCTCAAGTTTAGACACTGAAGGCCTAACCCTGGTATGATGCTGTTGGAACTGGAGCCTTTATGGGGACAGTGATTAAATAAGGTCTTAGATGATGGAACACAGTTAGCCACCCCTAAGTCAACAAAAGGGCCCTTAAGATCTYCATGAAACTTTCATTTTGGACCTTCAAGCCTCCAAAACTTTGAGAAAGCAATTTTTTGTTTTAACACTGTTTATAGTATTTTATTCTATGACAGCTAGGGCAGTCACACAGAGAGACACGCACACTGTTATCAGAAGTGGATAGGCATGCTTCTTTTCCTGAAGTGGTAGGTTAGCTATATAGTCCAGGCTGGTCTCAAACTCACCCTCTGCCTCCCTCAGCCTCCTGGGTGGCTGGGATGGCAAGAACGCAATTATTAAAAATCTAGTATATTTAAAATTCTTTGGAAGTTGGTCTATAGAATGTAGCATTAAGGGAAGGAGGTTTCAACATTTTAAAGTTCTTAGAGGACATATGCTGGAGAATGGGTGCACACTTTAAGATGTAGTCACTGAGAGAACAGTGACCTCAAAGGCTCCTGCTGAGACTGATGAACACTCAAGGGCTCAGCAGAAAAAGCAATCCCAGCCCCTGCTCCTGTAACTATGAGAAAAGTCACAGTCCTATCTGTACCTGATTTCTAGGCTAGACTAAGTCACACAGTCTGGCGCTTCCTGCCACAGCCCACAAAAGCCAAGAGTTAGTCAGAAATYCCCATTTCTGAGATTCCTGAGGCTCTACCAGTCCCCTGCATACCCCATCATGAGATGCAAGATCTCTCCTAATGTATCTGCTCTTAACTTCCAGCCCATCTCCTGTAAAGGTCTTCTGAGGATGGGCCTGTCAGTTTTTTCCCAGGAATCTGTCATTCCATTCTTACTATTTCTAACACATGGTTGTAATAAACTSTGAAATGCTGTTTTCCAGGTATACACTGTCATTGTCCTCTTGAATTCTAAGCAGCTGTGGTCACCTATACAATACTGTGCCCATTAAAGGCCTTCATTAGGGAAGAGAGATTCATTAGGCCCCAAGTTCACAAGGTTCTGTTCTCCCCTTCTCCAGGAGGCAGTTAATGTTCACTAGGAGAAAGATTTGTTTGTGTGTGTGTGTGTGTGTGTGTGTGTGTGTGTGTGTGTGT
>BDUI01000588.1:48743-73352 GCA_002335545.1 Apodemus speciosus | reverse complement strand
TCCCCTGAGCAACAGTCCACCTTTCTGTCCTTAACCCATACAAAGACTAAACAACTTACTATATTCTAGATGCTGGCTGCCACTCTCATCCCACGCTCCGCGTCAATCAGTCTCTTGYTTAGGCAGGACAGGGTTAGCTTTCTTCATAAAAATTTACAACTTTCTGTGATATATAGCTCAAATTTGGCCTACATGTCAGATTTCCTTAACTAGAATAGATAGAGGATTTTACTAAGAAATGTGGGGGAAATGTTAGAATATGTACAAAACGAACACTGGGTTTTTACAGGATGGTTTATCTGTTGGTTATCAGGATTCTCCCCACCTTTATCAAAGCAGGAGACACATAAAGCAAACTAATTTAAATACCAGGATCATACAGACTGATAGACTTACTATACCACAACTAAGGATCCCCTCCTGCGAGAGTCATGCAGCTGAACTTAGCTGTCAGAATGACAAATTACTGTCCCCTTTAGAAACTTGACTGGCCCATTTCTAATATTCAAACTGGCCATGCCAAAGGACAAAAGAGATTTAAATCTCAAAAGTCATCAAAGTAAAAGTGGTCACCAAGGTTTGCCTGTGAATGGTACTAATTAAAAATGTATTAACAACTTCCTTAGCTTGTAGGGGGTTGGTCTGGTGCTGCTAGGTATTCAAATGCTAAATATTGGCCCCCAAGACCTGGTTGCCCCCACACCCTGAGATCTTCACATACATCAAATAATACTGTGTAGCCTTGCTCCCCAAGTAAATTGGTCAATAAAAGGATAAAGTCTGTGATTGGGCAGTAGATAGTAAGTGGGTTTCAGTTACCTGGCTGGGGGTTCCAAGTAAAGAAAGGAGACAGAGAGGAGGAAGCTCCCATGACAGGAGAAAGACCATGAGCATGTGGCCAGGAGAAACAGCAAGTAACAAGGGACATATGACTGGGGTTTAAGTTAGAATAGCTCCAAAAACCTGTTTAATCTAGGCTTACAGCTTATTAATAAAATACTTGGTTTGTGTGTTTTTTATATGGGCTAGTGAGAATTTTTAATTCCTTTGATAGTAGCTAGAACTACAGGCTCTAATTTATGTAAGACCTCTCTTTTGTATAAATGGAAGGTCCTACATAAGGAAGAGCTGAAGGAAATCAGAACCAGGCCTCATGCCCAGGATTGAGGACATGCATGCTGGTGAGATGGGCAGAGCTAAGCTTGTGTCTCCAACTCTAGTACTGACTTTTCTACCACATGTTGTGGGTTTGTCATGCAGGAACCAGGGTTTTGTTTATAATTACAGGTGAGCTAGGAACCACTAAAGTTCCCGTCTCTAGTATGTTCTGCTTTATAAACAAGTGGCTCTCAAAACAAAGTCTTCAATCCAATAATGTTAAACCAAGAAACTTGCTAGAAAGGTAACTCTCTAGGTTTCTACAGACTGAACAGGAGCTTAGAGCAGCAACAGAATTTCTTTAGCAGCTTCCCATTGCCTCCCCGCCTTCCCATAAGAACTCCCAATCTAGGCAGTAGCTATCAAACACGGTGATTTTGCTACCCTCCTCTTCCCCATAGGAAGCACAGGAACGTCTGAGATATTTTGGCCATCACAAGAGGGGAACAGAGCCTTGCACTCAGTGGCCCAAAGCAAAAGAATGCTAACAATTCTATAACACATAAGACAGCCTTTCTTACAGAGCATAAGCCACTCTAAAAAGTCAGTAGCCTCTACCCCCTTGAAACACCCCAATCTGGACAAACAGAACAGAGGTGGACACACTCCCAGCCCACTTTCCCACGGGATTTTAGATCTAGATCTCTGTGGGTTTACCTTTTTTTCTCCAACTTAGACAGGACTCAGCCATATTAAGATTACTGCAAACAGCCTTGTCGAAGCAGAGGCAGATAGATCTCTGTGAGTTCAAGGCCAGCCTGGTCTACAAAGCAAGTTCTAGGACAGCCAGGGCTATTACACAGAAAAAAATGTCTCAAAAAACAAAAAAACCAAAAACAACAACAACAAAAACCCCCAGGGGCTGGAGAGATGGCTCAGCGATCAGGAGCACTGACTCCTCTTCCAGAGGTCCTGAGTTCAATTCCCAGCAACCACATGGTGGCTGACAACCATCTGTAATGGGATCCAATGCCCTCTTCTGGTGTCTCTGAAAAGAGTAACAGTATACTCACATAAAATAAATAAATATTTAAAAACAAACAAACAAACAAAAAAACCCAAACTAAACCAAACCAAACCAAAACAAATACTGTTAATATATACTTAAACCAAGAGCAGACATGCTTCCAACCTTTAGCCTGGTAACAAAATGGGTGTGTGTGTGTGTGTTTGTTTGGGGCAGGGGAGGGGGGGTGCGCTATAGGGTGACTCAGATCAGAAATCTGAATAAACCAGTAAAATTAATGACATGCCCAACACGAAATTTTACAAAAAGGACAAACCCCATAGAATTGGATCACCACCATCTCATTGTAGGCAGGAAGAGAAAGCTACTTCTAAGAACCCTGTAAAATGGTTCTCCCCTACCCACTTACCCACTGCACTCTTAACATAGCTTGTATCACTGATGAGTAGGACAGACCTGGGCTCCTGGGAACTCAGATGCAGCTTGGGCAATGTCATGAAAGGTCTCTTTATCACTGAAGAAGCGCTCAGCAGCAGCTCCCTTGCCCATGAAGTGGACGAAGGCTTCTCCCAGATCACTTGTTTTGTGTAGAACGGCATGATCTTTTCCAATCCCAGGACTGAGGCCAAGGGCCTGCAGGAGCTTCACACCAGAGATTACCACATCCACACAGGCGTTGACTCTGGAAGAATAGAAAAGATAAAAGGAAGCTGAAATACAGGGGCAGCAACTCTGATTTTAGCTATAGAGACCAGCTTGGAAGAACTGAACTCATACAGCAAATAGCTGGCGTAGGTTTGACACCAGAGCAACAAAGCAAACATCATTTAGCTAAAGAATAATTTTATCTGAACATACATAATTTTATTTGGAACTCTTTTCAAGAGTCTGGCAAACTTTTCTTGCCAGTTACAAACTCAGAACAACAATATCATAGTAACGAAAATGAATTTATGAAAGGATGTTGGTAGAGTTATATAGTTTGGATGTAAGTCACTTTAATTTCTGAATCTGTTTCCTTGTCTATAAAATGGCAACGGTACAAGTTAACTTACAGTAAATATTTAAATTAATGTATGTTTTAAGGTGCAAAATAAAGTTGTCAAAAGACACTTTTCCTCTAAAGACAAGAAAGGACATTGGTCAGAATGAACTAACTACTAAACACTCTGAGCTGAAGCTGTATCTTAAAACTGAGTATGGCTTTGAAGATTTAGGCATGCCCATGGCCTTGTTTCGGCTTAGTACTTAACAGGTATTCACAGAACTAGCACTTCAAAGGGCTGGTGAGAAACCAGTACACTATCACCTGCTTGATTGTATGAAATTATAAAGCCATATCAACTTAGCAAGACCTTGTTTCAGAATTAAAAAACAAAACAAAACCCCCCAAAACCCACCAGATGTGTTGACTCATGTCTGTAATTCCAGGACCCTCATCAACACACACACACACACACACACACACACACACACACACACACACACACACCCCCCTCTCTAAAACTTACAGAAAAAATGTTAGTGCCATCTACTTAGGACAAATACCAGACTAATTATAGTTATCCATGTGTACTTGTCACATCCTTTATCAGTGACTCTTCCTCTGAACCTAACAGCAACATTCAACATCAACAGGCACACTGCTTAAGCTTCACTGTGAAGAGGAATCGGAAGGAAAGAAACTAACAAAGTAGAGTACAAATTATGCTCACTTGACAGGAGAGCAGAATTTCAAAATGTACAAATGTTTTGTACTGTATAATATGGAGAAAACACATGAACGATCAGGGAACAAACAGGTCAGATACCACACATCTTCCTAAGGAGGGTCAGAAAAGGCACTGGAAGCCCCTAGCTTCTTGGTCTCTTTGCAGAGCCTGGGATGGAAGCGGAGTTCTTCCCACTATCTTGGAGCACCTCAAAGCTGAGGACACTTTCTCATCACTTCCCCCCGTTGCATCCTCTGCAAATGTTCCCTAAGGTTCCTTCTAGCGTTAACATTCTTTCTTCCTCACATATTACAAGAACTAATCATAATTACAAGATATCCAGCTGAAGAGAATCAAGGGCTGGGGGAAGCTGTGCCCTGGATGGTGCCTAGTTCTGAGGTGCCAAAGTTGGGAAGACATCTTCAGATAAGGAATACAAAGTTAGAAAATGAATCGAGATCAGTAAATTAGTAACTAGTCACCAAGGCTCCAGCTAAGAAAAGCTCCAGTAGAGATTAATGTTCCAAAAGCCACAGACTGGAGCAGATTAATTCAAAGCTAGATTCATCTGATACTAAATTTTGGGCAGGGGCACAGAAGGCAAAGCTGTGGGTGAAGAACCTTGTCTTAGGACACACGTGAATGGTGTGGAGAATTCGGAGGAAGGGAGCAAAGCTCAGGGCAAACAGACTCGGAGTGAATGTGAAGGCTTCATTTTATCCTATAAGTAATAGATACCAGGCTCCAATTCAGAAACAGGGAGGAGTTACACTCCTAAAAAGTCAAGGTGTGCTCCACTTAAGCACATCTCAAAAACATGCAGCCCAGTCCTAACTCCAGCTTCATTCTCAGAAGCCATTTCATCTGAAATCTCGCAAGAATATGCAGTGCCATCCATCCACTCAAGTCTAGCTTAACTGCCTTCACCATCTGCTCCTCTGTCCCTTAACTATGTTAACACTGGGGGCTGAACGTGAATGCAGAAGTGGGAAAGACCAGCCTTACATTATACTTCCAACACCCATGGCTGTGTGACCATGGGGAACCAATATTTCTGAGATACTTAGTCATCTGTGATGCTGGTAATATTTGGAAACACCTTTTCCATAGCTGCTCCTCCTCACATGGAGGGCCTGCTTCCCTTAACTGCCTGTCTACCCTCCAGTACCAATGCCAATGGTTTGGGTTCTTCCCTCCCTTTTCTAGAGCCCTACAATGTCTTCTTTTCCAAGGTCAGGGTGTCCAGACACAGCCTACCTTACTGATTACACTAAATTTTGTGTTTTGAGTGAGAAATGAATTAGTGTGTCAACTATAATCCACTCCCACTCCAAAATTAAATTCTGGTACATTTGTTCTCCTTACCCTATGCCTTTACACTTCAAAAGGTGCTGAGCAGTTAGAAAAGGTTAAAATGGCTGCTCAAAAATGTACTTTTCCATTCTCATCTGATATTCTCAACAAGAAACTTGGTGGTGTTTGCCTGTTTATAAACCTTTACTCTTCTCCATAACTAACTCTGAATCAAAAGACCTTCAAAGATTCCCTCTTAGCAACCTCATTCTCAGTATTTTGCTAATATAGCCCAGGATGGCCCAAATCATA
Organism: Apodemus speciosus; assembly: GCA_002335545.1. Classification (NCBI taxonomy): domain Eukaryota; kingdom Metazoa; phylum Chordata; class Mammalia; order Rodentia; family Muridae; genus Apodemus; species Apodemus speciosus. The sequence continues at coordinate 67,910 of BDUI01000588.1, read as the reverse complement.
TAATCTTCCTGTGAAAAGAGAATATAACGTGCATTCTAAGGATGCACTGCTTATGAGTAAAAAAGCCTGTGGCCTACAGGGAAGGGTAGAATAGAAGGTAGGACACCCAGCAGGGAGAGAAAGGGTTTTGGGATGGAGCCAGGTTTGGAGGATTTGCCAAGAATCATGGAGGACAGAATCGTCAGAGCTGAAGAAAGGTAACCAGCTTCGTGGCAGAACTTAGATAAGTACAGGATATTAATTTATGAGCTAGTTGGAGAATAAACCAAAGCTTATGGCCAAGGTGTTCATAAACATATTTTGAGTCTCAGAGTCATTATTCTGGGAGCTTGGGGCCAGGAGGAAAACCACGCACATTCCTGCCTCAGTCCCCAGGGCAGCACCACACCTGACTCTGCATCATTTCTTTACGGACTCTTGCCAAATCGTAAGCTTCCCCACACTCAGTTCTTCAGCAGATGTATTTGATCCCTTGACCTGAAGAAACCTTTTTGTTTCCTCTAGTCCTATCATACAAGTTAACTATGGAATATATTTTCTATGATGGTCTCAACAAGATGTCCCATCGACATGGTCTGGTTACCATGTCATTTTGATATTCCTTCCAAGGAGTGATCATGTGCCCTATCATTAAAACCTGGTAAACTAGACTGGGAAATCTGATCCTATGGTTAAATCATGAAACATAAGGCAAATGTCTGTTCCTCTTTGGACACTCTCCTAGCCTATTCTCTCGGCTGTGAGAAACTGAGCAACAGCTAGAAGACGCCTCCTGAAGGTTGAAAACCTCAGTGGAAGTTCTAGCCTTATCAATCTTAATGATAAATCTAGTCCCAACCACCTTCCTACTATRTACAACTCCAAGCTACAACTGCTCAGCTGAACTCAATCCTAACTTAAGACTAATAAAGATCATGAAATATGGCTATTTTGAGTTACTAAGTTTTGAGGTGATTTATTACTACATAATAGAAAATGGAACATCATCTTCTTGGAGCTTTTTCTACTGCCCCATCCTGGGAGGAATGAGTAATTCTTTGGAATAGCTGCACTGCCTTGCTCTTATTGGTAGCTAAACATAGAGAGCACTTTTCACAACTGTTATGGACAATGTATCTCCCTGCCTGACCTCAAATTCTTGTATGGAAACCCTGTGGTGGTTTGAATAATATTCCCTATTGGTTTATATATTTGAATGTTTTGTCCCCAGTTCAGAAATTGTTTGTGAAGGGTTAGGTTTGGCCTTGTTGGAAGAAGTTCATCRCTGGGGGCGGGCTTTGAAGTTTCAAAAGCCCATGCCCTTTCTAGTTAGCTACTTTCCTCCTACTTTTGAATAAGGATATAAACTCTCAGCTACTGTTCCAGTATCATGCCTGTCTGCTGCCACGTTCCCTGTCATGGTCTTAGGCTCATCCTCCAAAACTGTATGCCCCCAACAAATTCTTCTACAAATTGCTTTAGCTGTAGAGTTTTGTTATGACAATAGAAAAGTAACTAAGACAAACCCCAATCCACAGTTGAATTAGGCTCTTTCAGGAAGCAATTAAGGTTAAATGGGTGGTAGGGGTGGCCCCCTAATCCAACAGGAATGGTGCCCATAGAAGAGGAAGAGACATTACTCTGGAGAACTATACAGTAAAGGTATGTGAGAACAGGAGAAGCTGACTAGCTGCAAGGTAGGAAGAAAGGCATCCCTAGAAATCAACTTCCCTAGAAATCACTCTGGCACCTTGATTTGGGACTATCAGTCTCCAGTCACCAGAAAGTTTATGTTGTTTTAAGCAACTAGTGAGTTATTCTGTTCTAGCAGCCCAAGCTGCTTCCTAAAAATGCAGCACAGACTTGGCTTCTTCCATACATACGCCCTCAAAGTCCAGCACACACCTGACATAGCTCAAAGAAAGATGATCAAGAAACTGATAAAGCCATACCTGCACTAGGGAGGCAGAAGCAGCTAGATCTCTGAGTTTGAGGCCAGCCTAGTCTACAGAGTGAGTTCCAGAAGAGCCTGGACTACAGAGAAACCCTGTCTTGAAGAAAAATAAGAAAATAAAAATAATTTAAAAATAAAACAAAACTAAAATGACAAAAGAAAGAAAGAAAAAGAAACAAACAAATCAGATAATGAGGGCTGGAGCTGTCTCAGCAGTTAAGAACAGGGGCTGTTATTCCAGAGGACACAGTTCATTTCCTAGCACCAGTTTGGTGCTCACAACCCAAGAAACTCGGCCCCAGGAGATCCAACACTTGTTTTTGGCTTCCAAGAGGTCCTGCACACATGTACACACCCACTCCTACACAAAGTTTAAAAAATTTAAATCTTAAAATTAGACTCTGATAATGAAGGCTGGAGCAATGGTTCAGTGGTTAAGAGCAGGTCCTCTTGAAGAGGACCCAGGTTTGAATGCCAGTGCCCCTGTAGCAGCTCACGACTGCCCATAATTCTAGTTCCAGGGGATGCGAAGGTCTCTAAAGGCACTGCATAGAAAAAACACCCATACACAAAGTAGAGAAGGAGGACGAAGAGCAAGAGAAGAAGCAGAATCTGATACTGAGGTGGACAAAGAGACTGAACTTTTAAAGAGATAAGAAACACACGGTACAAAACCAGTGTTTGGATATAAGCTAACACAATATTGGGTAAATATCATGATTATTTCATTGTTTCAGGTCAACTTTGCTTTACTCCATCTAGCCACAACATTCGAACAAAAAAAGAAGTATCTGACAGGCTTGTTTTTGCAAAGGCCTCTTGTGCTTGTAACACCAGCATAGGAGGCAGGAGCAGGCAGATCTCAGCTTGAGGCCATTCTTGATCTACTTATGTTCCAGACCAGCCAAGGAGGCTGTAGTATAAAAAGGAACAACAGCAGCAACAACATAAAAACAACAAAAAACAAAAATCAACCAACCAACCAACTCCAACCTAAAGAAAAACATATCAAAAAACTTGCTGATGCATTGCGTCCTTGACATGATGACAAAAAAAAAAAAAAAAAATCAAGCCTAACCGGAAGAGGGACTAAGGTTAGTATTAAAAAAAAAAAAAATTCCATTTCTGTGAGTTTCACAAAGAAAGGAGATACTGTGACTTGAGAGGACCTTAAAAATATGGACCACCGCTTAGTATGGGGAAGAAAGTTTCGAGAAGGGCGTGCTAAACGTGAAAGGCGCAGAGATCTGATAATGAAACCTTACCAAAAAAAATGTTGAATTTGAAAATGAGCAGTTTTAGTAGAGTGGTCTTCAGACTGGATGATGTAAAGAAATAAAGTCAATAGCTAGAGACAAAATCATACAGCTTTAAGTACATTAGGAAGAGTGCTAGAAAAAGATGAAAGCCCAAGACCGTGGCCACCCGAGAACAGTTGGCAGAAAAGAGATGAAAGACAGGACAACGGAGTAACCTCAAAAAATACAAGTGACAGGTTGAGTTGGATGTCTAAGAGGCTATGAGAGCTGCTTTTACAGGGACAAGAGAAGCGCAGGGCTAGCCGGGAGGAAATATTCTATCACTGCAGCAATGACGAAAAAGGCTCGTCTCACACGTCCGACACTTTCGCCAAGAAGGCAACTCGGACACCACTAAGTCCCGGGCGGACCCCGGAGCGCGCGCACTTCCCGGGGAGGCCCATGGCCGCAGGCAGGCCCTGAAGGCACTCACCCCACAGCCACGCGGCGCCAGCGCCGGGCGGGCTGCACGATGAGGGCGTCCCAAGCGGCTGCCAGCCGGCCCTCGGGGGAGAGAGGTCCCGGGGGCACTGGCGCGGGCCCCAGCCTCAACGAGCTCCAGAGCGAGCGCAGCGCCGTGCCCGGCAGCTCCGGCTCCAGCAGGAACACGCAGCCCACGGCCAGCGCCAAGAAGCCGGCGCACACAGAGCCGCGCCACAGCGCCATGTGGACACAACGCCGCACTGAAGGATACAGGATCCTTTCTCGGCTCGCACCTCCTCCCAGCTGAACGCGTGATGACGTAACGCGCGCAACGTCACACCCGCGCGCCACAGACTCTTCCTCCCGATGGGCGGAGCTACCTCTAAACTCCAGCCCCTGTTATGGGTGGAGCTATGGGTGGGCTGAAGGCGGGGTGACACCCGGCCTAGCGTTAGGGATTCGCGCTGTTCACATCTTGGTGCTGGCGCTGAGCGACGCTGTTGTGCGATTCTGTCCTTGAATGAACAAAGGCAGTAATGTGGTCCCAATCCGTGCACGTCGTCCCCATATTCATCGGAAGCTCGAGATTGTGTGTGTGTGTGTGTGTGTGTGTGTGTGTAGGGGGTGATGGTGGAATACGTTTACTTCCCTAGTAAGATAAGACATGCAGATAACGAAGGAGCAAGCAAACCTCGCGATTACGTAAGAGTTAGTCGGTCTCCCATTGACACGAGCCACGCTGTTCTCTGTAAATCTGTCCCTCCGCCAATGTCTGCCCTTCATGGTTTTACTAAGCCAGCTCCTTTCTCAGTTTGGTGCCAGTGGCGGGGTGGAGGGGGCACGACGATGGGAAGGGCTTCCCGCGAGAGGAATAAACTCAGACCCTAGTGGTGCTGGGCACAGGGATTCCACCTCTGGAGATTTCCAGCTACTCAAAGGCTTCCGCTGACACTGAAGCGATCTTGTTCAATCTAGAGATCAGATTCATCACTCAGACCCCTTAGATAACCCTTTCGGAAGTGCTGTTCCTTTTAACAACCCTAGAATAAGCCACAAAGGGATACAATCATGTGTACAATATGGAAGGGCTATAGACTCGAGTTTTAAAATCCTGGTTTAGTTGTTCTCGATGATACTACAGAAATCCATCTCTGCCTTCTTTGGTGTGACACTTCTGTGTGGGAGGGTAGGTTAAGAGGCAGGGAAGCTAGGCTTGGTATCCTGTTCATTCTCAGCCTCATCTAGCCTGGTGTGTTTCTATTTTGCTAGTTCTGCTAGCTCCTGACTGATTTTCTACTCTATAATTTTTGAACTTGTTAATAGAAATGTATTTCCCTAGCTTTAACCTTGGATATTATCTTCTCCTGATCCCCCCTGGGTGTCCATCTAAGCTGTTCCAGAGAAACTGTTTCTGTCATGGCCGTCAGCTGTTAAGTCTCCCTGCCACCTAAAGTGAAAAAGAAATAGACCACCCTCTTTTTCCAAAACAACAGATCCACTGACTGGTCAGAGACTGTTTACTAGTTTGTTTATTCTCTTATGTATATATTAAATAGGGTCTCGTGTAGCCCAGACTAGCCTCAAGCTTACTGCATTGTCAAGGATGACTTTGAACTTCTGATCCTCTTGCCTCTACTTCCTCGTTACCTCCTGGAATTACAAATGTGTCTGTATCTCTGTGCCTGGTGCTCAGGGAGAAAGGAAAGGTCTTGTGCCTTCTAGAAAGGCACTTTACTAACTGAATAGCATTTTTAGCCTGTTTACTGAGAACCAATAGCAGGTATTTGTGATTAATTGATTTGGGAGCTGGACTGGCAAAGCTATTTGTGGTTGAAGGTTGGCTAGAGCCTGATAAATACAAGTTCCCAAGATCAGTTTTGGGAGGAGCAGAGGAAGCTGAACTGTACCGGACAGTGGTGGCGCACACCTTTAATCCCGGCACTTGAGAGGCAGAGGCAGGTGGATTTTGGGTTCGAGGCCAGCCTGGTCTACAGAGCGAGTTCCAGGACAGCCAGGGCTACATAGAGAAACCCTGTCTCAAAAAACAAAACAAAACAAAACAACCAGCAACAACAACAAAAACCACATGCTGGGAGGACAAGGGGAGATCTCTTGCAAAGTTGCTGAGTTTCCAGCCCTTTGCATCTGATTCTTCTTTCCAGGTTTGCAAAAACTTTTGTTGTTTAATCTCAAAGGCTAACTAGCAAGAGCTGGAGCAAAATCAAAGTTTATTTCTCATGTGAAAGTCCAGATGTGGTATGGGTGATGTTGTGGCCTGTGCTAGCAAGCTGGATCTTATCTTGTAGTTTTAGGGGGGATGTTCTGGACTTCTTCCTAATTGAGTCAGTTAATGTGAGTTTGTATTGGGAGAGATAAGGAGGTGAGAGTTGACCTCAATTCCAGCTGCGAATTAAGAAATCCAGAGCTCCCAGAGGTGAAGAACAGACACCAGCAACACCTGACAGAACCTGGTGAGACTTCTGACCACATACACAATCCCAGCAACCTTGATTTCCCGTACCATTTTATCAGGGCTCAGGGAACTACAGTCCCTTTTGAAATATTTCCTTAGTGAACGACGGGTCATTTCAGATTATCTGTTTGGCATCTGGAATGTTTTGCTAGCCAGTTGCTTTTCTAGGGGACAATTATAAAAGGCAGTTCTGAGTAGGCAGACAAGGCTTCATTGCCTGAGCCAAACAACAACAACAAAAAGAAAGAAAGAAAGAAAGAAAGAAAGAAAGAAAGAAAGAAAGAAAGAAGGAAGGAAGGAAAAAGCTGAGGGAGCCTCATGACTACCCCTCCCCCAACCCAAATTACTTCCAGACATGGCCTCTGCTATTGGTTCTCTCTCCGAGGACTTTAAAATGCGAGAGAGAAAAAGCAATTTCATTCCAGAGAATTCAGACAGCAGCATAGGCCCCAGGTGTTCCACCTAACACCCTGACCCAGAAGGCCATAAAAGCATATCTAGGATTTAAACAGGAAATAGCAGAACCCATCAGAACACCAGTCCACATCATTCCCATGATCTGAAAAGTTTCGAGGGGCAAGTGTGCTTCTACTTTGGAACAAAAGGCCCCAGTGTTGGCTGGGTTAACCTTTTCCACAGCTCAGGGTCTCTAGGGCTTCATCAAAGATACTTTCTAGAAACTACCCTCTAATCAGGTGTTTGTTGATGCCAGGAATCCTGCCAGCCACAGATCAGAACAGAACTTTAAAGGAAAACAACAACAACAACAACAACAAACAAACAAACAAACAAAACCCCTAAAGAGACAGGGGAAGAAAAGATCTCAAGACTTTCAAGAAAAAGGTCCTGTCTGGCACTAATGGAGCCCTAGGAGGGCTCAGGAGATGGGCTGAGGCAGAGGCATAGCTAGACTGTCAGCAGCAGAGACAGGTGAAGGGCAGGGATGTTCCTTGATGGTAACAGGACTGGGAGTGGCGTCTTCTCATCTTGGGCGATGAGGCCTAGGACTTTCACTTGGTTCACATCAGATGGGAACGGGCTGAGCCTGGAGAACTGGAGGCTGAGGCTGTTGGCACGTCTGTCTTTTGGGAACTCAGGGCCTTCATAGCATCAGTGAAGTACTATGAAGCATGGTATTGCACACAGTGTCCTCTTGACATCTCAATTTTCCATCAGACTGTCAGCCAAAGCCCTTCAAGTTCGCAGACTCTGTCCTCTGTAGGTGTGGAAACCAGCCCTGCTGGCAACCAGACAGCAGATGTTGCAGGGATGTGGTTTGCATTTCTGTAATTCAGTGGTTTGGAAAGAAAGGGAAAGTTAGCCTAACTCTGTTGGCTTTTCCCCCTTCAATGTGCAATCTGAGTTTGGTTCTCAGCACCCAGGTTGAGTGGCTCACAACTACCTGTAAATCCACTTTTGGGGATGGATCCTATATCTTCGGTCTCCTAGAGTACTGGCACTCACATACACATACCCCTCCTCTCCCAAGCACTTACACACAATTAGAAATACTTTTTTTTTTAAAAGGAAGCCAGGCATGGTGGCACACACCTTTAATTCCCACATTTGGGAGGCAAAGGCAGGCAGACACTGAAGAGTTAAAAGAAAGGAAAAAAGAAGCAAAGGAACAGAGAAAGAGAGGAGAAATAAAAAGAGGATGTGGTAAGCATTACAAAAAGAGGAAAAGACAGAAATAAAAGGAGGAGCGTTTGAGGTGTGCTGGAGAGTATGGTAAACTGGGTTGAGAAACGTTCACAGTCTTGTATGGCTTCATATGAACCTGAAACCTTGTATGAAACCTATACAAACAAACCCCAAAGCACTTTGCAACACACATGTAAGAGTGGAAACAAAATAATAGGGAATAAAAAACAACAACAAAAAGAATACCTCATGGGTGAATTGCTGGTCCAGGTGTACTGAGCTGGACTCTGAAATTTTCAGATCCCTTAGCTTTGAGGGGCCAGAGAGAACCCTGGGTCTCCCAGGGCTCCGTGTTCCCTGTGGTTCTGTCACATGGGGGAAGGGAGACTCTAGGACCTTTCCTGGCGGCTCTCATGGATCCGTGCAGTCTATGGTGGCCTCCTCTGGTCCTGTAGGCCTGTGACTGTGAGGAACAATACTTCCCTTGTAGCTGAAGTACTTTCAACCCTAGCAAAAGCTTTGCTAACTGGAAAGGACTTCTGCTGGGCTCCGATCCTTCACTCTCTTGCCTGCTTCACTGCAGAGATCTCTCCTGGCTTCCTGGGTTTGTTTATAGACCTTGACTCTTGTGAAGAACGTACTGCGTGTTGTCTCCACTGTTTACTTTCCTTGAAAGTTTCAGGGTTCTGCTCCAACATCTTACTTGGAAGTGTGCCTGCATTTTCTTGCCAGTCATACTGTATGAGGGTCATTATCAATGATGTCATTTAACCTTAATGAAAAGGCCTTTGATCAAAAGAGAGTCACATTCTGAATTCTGGGGTGTTAGACTTGTGTGTGTGTGTGTGTGTGTGTGTGTGTGTGTGTGTGTGCTGCGTGTGCACAGCAGTATGTATGGGCATGGAAGCCAGAGAAAGATAGTAAATGTCTTGCTGTCTGTCACTTGATTCCCTTGATACAAAGTCTTTCACTGAGGTGGGAGCCATGCTTGAGGACAGCAAGCCTTGGCAATCCTCTGGTCTCTTCCCCCCTCCAGCTCTGAGATTGTGGGCACTTCCCATCATGCCCTGCTTTTTATGTGGGTGCTGAGGTCCAAACTCAGGTCCTTGTGCTGCACAGCAAGCATGCTTACCCATGGAGCCATTTCTCTAGCCCCGAGATTTCAACTTTTGGATTTCCCATTTGGGGAATGGAGAATTACAACTCAGGCCATGTTCTCCTTAGTAAGCTCTGTAGCCACATTGGCTTTTAATTCTGTTCTTTGTTAATTTTTGCCTATGGTATGTTACAAAAATCAGAAGCATGTTCTCCCACATCTACATCTCTTACAAGAGTCTCACCAAGCAGCAAAGTCTCCCGTCTCCCAGTGTAGGCTAGTTCAGAGTCAGAGCATTAAGCAACATGCTTCTGCTCTTTTGAAACCTCACATTAACACATGGTCAGTCCACTAGATGTGAAAGACACATGGCCCAGCTACTCCTACCTCCCCTGCTCATAGCCAGCCAATCCTAAGAAGGGTAAAGCTACCCAGCTGACTGGTGCTAGCCGGTACCCAGAGTAAGACCAGCTGGGACCAGAAGGACATCCCAGCTGGACCCTGCCCAGCTTACTGGCTTACATACTATAAATTAAATAAATGGTTGTTACTTTTATGCCACTAATGCTTGAAGTTTTTTGTTTGTTTTTCACAAAGTGAAATCTACCCAATACCCATTCTTGGCCTGGCCTACTATAAAAGGGGCCGCTTGCCCCCTCCTCTCTCTTGCCTCTCTTACTCTTGTCTCTCTCTCTCTCTCTCTCTCTCTCTCTCTCTCTCTCTCTCTCTCTCTCTCTCTCTCTCTCGCCTCTTGGCCCCCTCACTTCCCTTTTCTCCCCATCCCCTTCCCCCCTCTCTCCATGTGGTCATGGCCAGCCTCTACTTCTCTACTCTCCCCTTCTCTCTGCCTCTACTACTCTCTTAACTCCCCTCCCCAAGCCCTAAATAAACTCTATTCTATACTATACCATTGTGTGGCTGGTCCCTCAGGGGGAAGGAATGCCTTGGCACGGGCCTGACGAGACATCCCTTTCCCCCACACCTCACCACACCTTTACAGAACATATCTTTTTTTTTTTTTTTTTTTTTTTTTTTTTTTTTTTGAGACAGGGTTTCTCTGTGTAGCCTTGGCTGTCCTGGAACTCACTCTGTAGATCAGGCTGGCCTCGAACTCAGAAATCCACCTGCCTCTGCTTTCCAAGTGCTGGGATTAAAGGCGTGTGCCACCTCCGCCCAGCTATAGAACCTATCTTTCTCCTCTCTATCTTTTTATAATCACAACACCCATCCCAAGGGTATTTGCTCTAGCTCTCCCATGCTCTGATGTTTGCATGCCTGACTGCTCTATCCTTCCTATGTCTTCTCGAACACACCTGTTTCAGCAGGGCTTCTCAGAGCCAGCAGCATAACACCATTAACGTAGGGGTGCCATTGCTTCTCACTTTATCTTCTGCCGAGTATCATCAGTGCCTGATGTGTCTGCATTTGTTTGTTAGGTTACAGCAGCCTCACCCTGTTAGAATATGAATTCCACCTGACCAGGGAACATGAGTACTCCGGCCAGTGGCTGCATTAGTGCCGACAGTCAACAAGTAGCTGTTGCACAATCAAATTAAGACTCCTTTAGCAGGGACCTGCAAAATGCTGTCAAGCCTGATGACCTGAGTTCCATTCCCGGGACTGGAGTGATAGAAGGAGGGAACTGACTCCCAGAAATTGTCCTCTGACAGGTGCTGTGGCTTATAATAAATACATTATAAATAAATAAATAAATAAATAAATGTAATAAAATGTGTTTTAAATAAAAGAATCCTCCTGCAGTCACACTATTTTCTCATTGCCTGGATGAGAAACTGGACTGCTAAAGAAAAGCATTTGCTCCAAACTGCACAGTTCAGGGTGGCACTGCTGGGGAGAGGGGGTGCTGCAGTTTACGTCTTATAAGGCTACCCTTGTGGGGTGTTTTGTTTGTTTGTTTGTTTGKTTGGTTGGTTGGTTTGGTTTTTAGAGACACAAGTTTTCTGTGTAGTCTTGGTTGTCCTGTAGCTTGATCTGCAGACCAGGTTGGTCTTGAACTCACAGAGATCTACTTGTCTCTGCCTCCTAAGGGAGGCTACCGCCTGGTTCCTATTTTGTTTTTAAACATGAATACAAGAGTCAGAGCCGATCAGTGCTGCCTGTGGTCATCTTCTCTAGCACAGACGGACTGGCCACAGTGCCTGAGCCAGAAGTAGCTGGTTTCTCAGTGGCAGTCCTTGGGGGAAAGGGTCCACAGGGCTTTGGCAGCAGTGGCTGGGCCTGCAGGCTCCCATTGTTTCTTCCCAACCTCCCAGAAGGAGCAAGCAGTTCACCAAATTCCCATTAATACTCACAGGCCTTCCCCCAATCCCAGTCAATTAATGCTGCAACTAATTTACTTCTAAATCTTCCTTCRAAGGGACATTGCGGCTCCTTGAAGTCTGTTGCAAGCAAGGTTACACAAATGATTCTGTCTCAACGTTGAAACTGTAATACATAGGCATTTGTTTGTTGGCATTATTTTCTGTTTTGAATAATAGAGATTAACTTCAACTTCAAAGAGTGAATGGTAGTCCACCGGGAAAATAGTCTAACGAATACATGGTATATTCTCAAAAATATTACATATGTAGCAAGATACAAGCTGAGCATGGTAGGACAGGCCTTTAATCCCAGCACTTGGAGGAGGAAAACAGAGAGAGAGAGAGAGAGAGAGAGAGAGAGAGAGAGAGAGAGAGAGAGAGAGAGACCCTCACAAAGTGAACAGATTCTGTTGCTTGCTTTACACCAAATTCCACTAAAGGTAGAAGACTAACAGGCAGTTTCAGTGTTATCTGTGTCTGGGAGGATCTGAGGGACCTGCTCCAGCATGACAGTTTGACTTGTCACCACAGACTCTACTAATGGGATAACTTTACATCTTTAAATAGCTCAGAGCTGCCAACCCAGAGTGAAGGGGAAGAGATTCTGCTCTCTCTTCCCTAGGATCCCACCCATGTGTTCCGATTTGCATAGAGCTAGAAGAGAGAAACCACATTTTGCTACATGTGTGCAAACTTTTTGCAACAAAGACTTGGCACATGTATCTATTACTGAACCATTACAACACGAGTAGGAGCTTATTCCACTTCAACTCTCATACCCCACCCCCTCAGTGCTAGATACAGATGGAAGCTAAGGCCTTCCCGATGCTAGTGAAACACTATTATTATTTCTTATTTATAGCAGGGTCTCAACACAGGCTCTCCCCGAGTTGCCCAGTCCGGCCTTGAAGCCTTGAACTTTCAATCTTGTTTCAGTCTCCTGAGTAGCTGAGATTACAATCCTGTACCAACAGATTTGTTTTTGAAGTATCTTTTAATCTACGATACATCAGTCTTTTCATGGGGCAAACACTGTTAACATCAACACTGAAATATTTATTGTCACCCTGGCATTCTCCATAAGGAAACTTCTCTAGGTGACAACGTTTTTTGGTTCTCCTGGGAGTCAGGAGAAGCAGCGCTTCACAATCGCATCCTTTCCTTTCTGATCTAACTTTTTAGGCCTTTTGGGGTAGGGAAGACAAAAGTGGGATTTTCTGCTTAAAAGCAAGCCCACGACATTTTACACACACACACACACACACACACACACACACACACACACACACACACACACTAATATGGCTTAGAAATGTAGAAGAGCAAAAACAAATTATTTTTATTTTATTTTTGAGACATGGTCTCACTGTGAGGCCCTGGCTGGCCTGGGACTCACAGAGATCTACCTGCTTTTACCTTCCCAATACTTGGGCTAAAGATTTGTGCCCAGCTTACAAAGAACATTTTAATTCACCCTAAACTAGTATTCAATTTTTTTAGTTCATATTTTAAAGAGTTTTTAAAAACTTATTGAACCAGTGAATAAAATTATTTTAGTGTATAYACACACACTCTTGCATCTTCACAGAAATGAACTTTTATTTGTTTTCTACTTTTCGGGGAGGGGGTGGTGGTGGTGAGTGGGATCAACCCAGGATGTGGCACATGCCAGGCAAGTATTTTATCACAAAGCCACAGCCCTGGCCTGATTCTATTATACATGTTGTATTTTAACATTTTTATTTAACCACAGAGCGAGCCTTTTGATATGTCACTACCACATTTTATTGAATGAGATTTTTCTTGTTGCTGTAGGCTGTTATTTATTTTATTTAAAGTACACGTAGAGGGTTAGACTGTGCACGAGTGCGGACTGTTGTGGACAATGTCTAAGCATTCCTAGAGCAAAATCTTTGAGTTTCTTTTTTTCTTTTTTGAGACAGAGTCCTATGTAGCCCCAGATGTTCTGGAACTCATGTAGACCAGGCTAGCTTTGAACTCACAGATATCCTCCTGTCTTGTTGAGTTTCCTTTTTGTCTTTTTATAGGCACACAGAAGAAACTTTCTAGTCCCAAGGGAGCAACTCATGCTGTGGTCAAATTTTTCTGAAAGAAGTCATCACACCTTCTTTGGAAGTAGGTAAAGGCAACCTCATCTCACACTCACATCACCTCACACTCTATCTCTGTGCTCTTTGAAGTTTCTAGATCAGGGAAAGGGGGCCTGCTGGTGCAACATAAGCACAGCAGAATTCTCTAGGACAAGAGGGGCAGTGCACATAGGCAGAAAATAGTGGTCCTGGCTTAGGGAAGTCCTTAAGGTCCCATAGTGGTGTATTGGATTGGATCTTTGGGTTGAGGTTTTCCCAATAGGTATGGGATCCCGCGGTAATGAAGTTGCAGGGACGCAGGGCTTCAGAAGGTGCAAAGAACCTAGCCCAGCCTGCAGGAGCAACCCCGACAGCTGCAGGTACAAGCATAGCCAAGATGCTGCAATCCCCGGGTGCGTCAGAGCGCCTTCTCGCCAGTAGGGGCCGCTGCGAGCACACCGCCGCGGACCCGCAGCTCCAGACCTTGCATTCTCTTCACACACACACACACACACACACACACACACACACACACACACACTCACACACTCACACACTCATTCACTCACACACTCATTCACTCACTCACACGAGCTTTGAACTGTAATCAGCGCTTAGAGACCTTGGGTTCCAACTTCTCTGGTCAAATTTCAATGCCAAGGTCGCCATCTGAGGCAGCCTTCCTGAAGTCCTCCTGGACCCTCCAGCTCTTTGCTTCCAGCAAAGAGGACCGGAGGGTTCCTCGCCTTTGAGTATAAATGAAGAGGTCACTTCTATCTCAGCCAGTACATGGGAGGGCCAGTGAGAAACATTGCTCCATCCCAAGCATTCAGGGAAATGAGAGAAAATGACCCCAAAGCAATAGGAGCTGGCGAGGTGCCTGTGTCCCCAACGAGGGRAGGAAAGCCAGCCTCGGTGGAAGATGGTGCCTCAATTCCGTGTGTGCACACACTAGCTCCTGTGCACCCCATGCGGTCCCTTCTCCTGGTCTGGAAACTCCACAGAGCATGTGTATGCGCATGTAGAGACCAGAGGACAACTTCGGGAGTGCAATCCACCTCCTTTGAACTAGGGTCTCTCACTGGCCTGGAACTCACTATTTAGGCTAGACAGACAGCTGAGCTTTAGGGATCCTCCTGTCTCTGCCTCTCTAGGCTGAGATTTTAAGTGTGCCACCATGCCCAGCATTTTGTGGTTTCTGGGATTCCAAATTCTTTATCTATCTGTCTTAGGGTTTTATTACTGTGAGGAGACACTATGACCAAGACAATGCTTATAAAGGAAAACATTTAATTGGGGCTGGGTTACAGTTTCAGAGGTTTGATCCATTATTGTCATGGCGAGAAGCATGGCAGCCTGCAGGCAGAGATGATGTTGGAGAGCTCTACATCTTAATCAGAACCAGCAGGAGACCTTAAGCTCTCTGGATGTAGCTTGAGCAGCTGAGACCTCAAAACCCATCCCAATGACATAATTCTTTCAAACAAGGCCAGACCTTCTAATAGGGGCACTCCCTATGGCCCAGGCATTCAAACACATGAGTGTAGGGGGCCGTTCCTATGTAAACTACTATTCTATCTATTCATCTATCCATCTATCCATCCATCCATCCATCCATCCATTCGTCCATCTACCTATCCATCCATCCACATTATATACATATATATAATATGTGTTATATATGGATATATACATATATATTTATATATACACATAGATGCGTGTGTGTGTGTATACATGTGTGTGTGTGTGTGTATGTATGTATGTATGTTTTGAGACAGTGTTTAACTGTATAGCCCTGGCTGTTCTGGAACTCACTCTGGAGACCAGGCTGGCCTTGAACTCACAGAGATCCACCTCCTTCTGCCTGTCACCACTGGTACTTATGTGTGCTGGGTATGTATGTGGGCCCATGTACAGATGCATGTAATGATTTGTCTTTGTGTATGGAGACCAGAGGTCGACACTGGGCATCTTCCTTGGCAAGGCTCCATTTTATTTATTCACTTTTTGGAGCCGAGTCTTACTGTGTATTCCCGGCAGACCTGGAACTCCACACGTAAGCTGGCCACAAAGATCTGCCTGCATCTGCTTCCCCAGATTTGAGGTTAAATGTGTGTGCCACTACACCAGTCTTTACTTTTTGTTTGTTTGTTTTGTTTTGTTTTGTTTTTTGAGACAGGGTTACTCTAGCCACTACACCAGGCTTCACTTTTTGTTTGTTTGTTTTGCTTTGTTTTGTTCTGTTTTGTTTTGTTTTGAGACAGGGTTACTCTGGCCACTACACCAGGCTTCACTTTTTGTTTGTTTTGTTTTGTTTTGTTTTGTTTTGTTTTGTTTTGTTTTGAGACAGGGTTACTCTGGCTGTCCTGAAACTCACTTTGTAGACCAGGCTGGCCTCGAACTCAAACAGATATGCCTGCCTCTGCTGCCTGAGTGCTTGGAATAAAGGTGTGTGCCACCACACCAGGACTTATCTTTATATTTTGTCACAAGGTTTCTTGGGATCATCTATTCATCTAGGCTGGCTGGCCAGTGAGCTTCAGGTGTTCACCAACATCTGTCCTTCTGGTGCAGTCATCATGAACACTCTGCTGACTTTTACCTGGGTGCTGGGGATTTGAACTCATGCTTGTTCAGTAGTCACTTTACCAACTGCATCATCTCCCTAGTCTCCAAAGAAATTTTTAAGGAGAAAGAAACATGTATCTTACACATAAATCAAGACCCTGTGAGTAAGAGATTATTTAACTTATGGGTGGGGACTGGTAGCATGCTCAGAAGACAGTAGGAAGACCAAATTTACAAATGGCCAGTCAAGTAGATATGGACTGAGTTTCAGAATTGATAAAAAACTGGCTTCTTGCACAGGTGAGCAGGAGTGGGGTGAGAGTCATTCCCTCTCCAGTGCACAACAGTCTTTGGTGTTGCCTTGGTCAAGAGTAGTTTGTGTTATTTTCAGTTTCCCACAACTCAGAGTCAAAAAGAACAAAAAAAAAAAATCGAAATATCCACATGCACTCAGATCACCTGCAAGTGTACACTGGTCCAGAACTGCACTTAATTCCTATCCAGAAGTCTATCCACGCTTTTCCTGGCTTCTTAGACAACAGGGTTGTGTGCATAAAAGTTTCCAATGCAGCTTAACAGCAGTGGGATTCATTTCCTAAGTGAACCCTCACAGGAAACCCACATATACATGTGTATATATACATGTATGTATATATGTGTGTGTGTGTGTGTGTGTGTGTGTGTGTATGTATGTATCAACACTGAAATGGTTCGACCTGTAGAAAGTCGATCCGTGCAGAAGATGTCTAAGTAAAACAGTAGCCCTGCTTTCATGTCTGCCTTGTTCTCACTCGTCATACCTACCAGCTTCCTTTTCTTTTTTTCTTTTTTACTTGAAATTTTCTAAATAAATTTATTATTTCAGATTGCACTGTAGTTACAGCCCTCCTTTTTGTGGGGATTTTCCCATTAATTACCCCATTCATTCACTTCACATCCTGATTGCAGCCCCTCCCAGCTCCCCCAGCCTTCCCCCAGCCCTCCCCCTTTTTTAAATATAATTTATTATTTTAAATCTCGAATTTGTATTGCGTGTGGATGTTTGCCTACATGTGTATGTGTACCACATACATGCAGCGCCCTTGGAGGCCAGGAAAGGATCCCATAGAACTGGAATTAGAGGCGGTTGTGAACTGACATGTGGTTGCCAGGATTTGAACCCGAGTCCTCTGCAGGAACAGCAAGTGCTCTTACACTGAGCCATCTTCCCAGCCCTATCAGCTTCTTATGTGGCTTATGACTACTCTGCCTATAAACATGCGCATGCGTGCGTGCACGCAACGATGCCTGCGGGAGTGGAGGCCAGAGGAGGATGTCGGGTGTTCTGCTCAGCCACGACCCCCCCCCCGCCCCCGCGTCACTCCCCCAGACCAGGTCTCTCCAGAAGCTGGAACCAGGCTGGCAGCCGGCAAACCCCATCTTCCACAGCACTTGGGTTACAGAACCGCGTGCAACCATGCCTGCTTGTGTGCCGGGGATTCAAATTCGGGCTCTCACGTGAACACTTAGCCATCTCCCCAATCCACAAACATACATCTAAGAAACATAACTACAATAAAAACAGTGGTATTTTTGTATCTTATTTTTTCAACTAAAGACTATATTGTGTACATTTTTTTCCATATCAAAATTTAGAGGGCTACCTCTTTGTTTTATTTTTTCTTTTCATTATTTAAGTTGTTTCCAGGACAAGCGGGGAGGGAATAGAGGGCCTTTTGCTTGCATTCTACCCCTGAGTTATGCCTTCAGCCTTACCTCAGTGTTTTAAATGTGTAATAATATCCATGCTTCGTCAGCTGCTTTTGGGCAGTCGTGACCCAAAACCCTCGACATAATAACTTAAGACAGGAGAGGCCTATTTTGGCTCCTAGTTTCAGAGGGTTCATCCAGTCCATGGTTGCTCAGCCCTATTCGTTTGGACAGACTATGGCATTGAGATCGTGCTGAGGACAGATTCTCGGGGTGGAGAGGAAGTGGGGTAGGTATAACATTTAAAGCAAGCCATCCTCTAGTGACCACTTCCTCCAGTGAGTTTGCAGAACCTCCCAAGCATTCGACACAGGAGCCTGTCCCTTCCACATCTTATATGCATATTCAAACTAAAGCGTAGAAGTCTGTGGAAGACATTTAATATTCAAATCAAAACATACAATGAAAGCCGGGCGTGGTGGCGCACGCCTGTAATCCCAGCACTTGGGAGGCAGAGGGAGGTGGATTTCTGAGTTCGAGGYCAGCCTGGTCTACAGAGTGAGTTCCAGGACAGCCAGGACTACACAGAGAAACCCTGTCTCGGAAAAAACAAACAAAAACAAACAAACAAAAAAAACATACAATGAGGTATTCTCAGTTTGCTTAGAATTCTATTAATGGATACTTTTTAATGCTTCTCATTATATTATCAACAAACACTACAATGAACTTCTTTAATTTTTTATAATAAAAATTTTTAATTTATTTTTATTTATTTGTGTGCATATGTGTGTGTCTGTGTGCATGAGTGTACTTACTTGTCTTTTTGTATATCACATATGTACACGTGCTCACGGATGTCACAAGGGGATGACACATGTCCTGGAGCTGGTGTTCTAGGCAGTTGGGAGTTCTCTCACTCAGATGCTGAGAACTGAACCTCGGTCCTCCGCAAAGCAGTCAGTGCTCCTGACTGCAGAGTCACCTCTCTAGCTCCAAACTTCCTTAGTTAAAACCAAAAATACCAAAACGGAACAGAACAAAACAAAACAAAAACAATTGCTTTGGATTTTGTCTATTTTGTTATACATGTGTATGTGTGTAAGCCTGCTTGAGTTGTATGTACTATATACATGCAGGAACCCATAGAAGCCGGAAGAGGGTGTTAGATCCACTAGAACTGTAGGTACAGGCAGTTGTGAGCTGCCATGTGGGTGCTGGGCACTTAACCAGAGTCATCTAAAAGAGCAGTAAGTATTCATAACCACCTATCCATCTCTCTAGTTCCTAAACTTTTTAAATTTCTGAGACAAGGTCTCAAGTAGTTCAGGCTGACCTTGAACTCTCTGAATAGTAGAAGATGACCTTGAACTTATGACCCTCTGCCTTTATCTCTGGAGTGCTAGGGTTACAGACATGTACAACCAAGCCTGTTTTTACACGGTGCTAAGCATGGAACCCAGGGGCTTGGTGTATGCTAGGCAATCACTCTACTGGCTGAGCTAGCTCAGGCTTTCACTATTGGAATTTAGCACCCTGCTTTATCTCCTGTGTGTTGGGATTACAGATGCACATCACCATGCCTAGCTTAATCAGTGTGTGTGTGTGTGTGTGTGTGTGTGTGTGTGT